>JAQIXX010003921.1:0-17844 GCA_034700605.1 Willowsia nigromaculata
AACTTTCTTTTGTATTTTTTAATCTTTTGAGAAAACAATAGCGAGCTTAGACTTTGTCTAAGTTCGGGCAAACGGTGACTGAGACACAATCATCAGCCCACGGCTTTCTGAAATTTCAACTTACGCCATCCGATCCTTTTTCATATGGCATCCTAGTTGGTTTTAATGGAAAGTGGGCCCCATTGGGTTAGTAAAAAGTCTTATACAAAAAATACACTTATAAGCTTTTTAATAGTGTTAAAATGCCTGAGTATCCAAAACGTTGTGAAAGACCCTGTTTAGCCCTCGGAGTTTGTATTTTAATAATATGGGAATGATTGGGACTACAACAGTGTTTAATGACCCAAACAGTGACCCAACGTTATATGGCCGTCAACACTCAACTTATAATCCAGCATTGCACTAACAAAATAATAAATTCTAAATGGTGAAATATTCAAAATAATATATAATTGGATACAAACCTGTCAAAACTATCAGAATTTATTTAAGTATCGGTTTCAGTCCCATTTAATTCCATGTTAACCTTTGAACTTCAAGTAACCAAAAAGTAAATGTTGCACAAAGTTTCAAGGATCTTTTACCGTTGACATTACTATGAAACTTGACGTTAGTTTTAAAATGGTATGTGGCATTTTTCTTACCCAACTGTGCCCACCTTCCACCAAACCTCAATAAGGTCCTTTAATGCATAAATATTTTATACGTAATGATATTGGAATTTTTAGCATTAAACTTCTTTAACGTCTTAAATAAGTATTACATACTCTTTTGAGAGCAATAAAGCTACATGTCTATAAGAAATATAAGCTTCCAAAACTAGTTTTATTTTACTTTAAAATATTTAAATTGTCAAAATCGAAATACAATTATAAAGTTCAAAAGTTGTGAAGAAATGTAGCAGCTTATGGATTATTGAATTTCCATAAATGTTACGTAGATATACGCCTAGAGTTGTAGCATTTAAAGCAGTATTTTTATTTTAACCATTTCTCAATTTTATTTGATATATCTGTGAGTATAATTTCAAAAAAATATAGTTTGAAGATAAATTTAATTATGATGATGATACTTGTTAGCGTGAAACGTATCAATACTAAGCCTTAAGCTTTTTGTATACTACTGTAAAAAAAATTTTTGGAGCAATAAAAGATATTAGAAGAAATTTTGAATTATAGCTTAATCACATATTACAATTATAAATGTGAATAAACACTATAACTTGCTGTAATTGTAATAATTTTAATTAACATCAAAATTTTTATTCGAAATTCATGAGGTACGATTACAATCCAATTAGAAAACGAGATAAGATTTTCAAGGATACATGTAAAAAATCAAATTATCTCATCACAGGAGAAGCCATATCCACTTTCACAATTACAAGAGCTTAGATTCTCTTTCCAATTACTGGCGCTTCCGTAACCAAAGGAGCTGGGAAGCTTTCTAGAACACAAGAAAAATTATTACAAATGCCTTGGGTAATGATTAGATTTGTACCAAACGAATATTTTGAGGCCATGCAGTTTTATTTCAATGTTATGGAAATCAATTCGTATTTTTAGATTATGCAAAAGTGCAATGAATACGACTTTTACCTTTCCTTTACCTAAATTTTTAAACCAAAGTATATTCCTGCGACATTTGAACTCTCATCATTTTCTCACATTACCCAAAAGGTGTCAACTATAGTTCCAAGTTTATTTGTGGATCCTAACCAATTCTGGGAGGGTTTCCTCCAATAGATACCGGAGTGTTAGGGTCCAAGACAAATTCGTGGAGAAAATGTCATATGGCACGGGATCCAGCAGTTGGAATAGTTAATTTAAAGCAAAGATTGTATTTATAATGCATTTCTAAAGTATAAAGAGCTTGTCAAATGAATTATATCTATAATTACATGTTAACCTAGTGTTTTCAATGCAAGCGACCTCGTGATTAAAACTTCTCTGGGCAACGAGGAGCAGAAATGAGTTTGTCAGGAAGATGAGAAAACTTGCAGACAAATTGGATATTATGCCAAAAAAAAATTTTTTTCTATTGCGATTTTCGTTAAAAAACTTCTCTCAATGTAATTAAGTCAATCACTATTAATTTCTAATACTTGTAGCTGTTTTAAGAGTTTTGAGATAAAATTAGATGAGAAGTTTTATAAACCCTGTCGGTGCAATTGTACAAAAATTCAGAATATTCCATAAATTTTAACTTAATCTAACTACTAAGATTTAAAATCAACTGTACTTTATGAAACCATGATCTTTTTTAGAGGTTGAGCACAGCAAAAATTTTGAAATTATTTCATGTCCAGTAAAGATCACATCATGTCAAATGAATATTTGGCTATCTGGATTTCACGTGTCCATTTGCGGAAAGTACATATAAACTATTAATTACGACGACATCTTACTCAATGCTGAATACTTTGGAATAGTGGAAGACCTAAGGGTTTCAGGTTAACTGTTATGAAGCCGCGTGCGAGTAGTAGTGTTAATTCCGGTTCATTTGAGCTATCTCTAATTGTAGAATGGTAATTAGTGGGATAGCGCTCAAAAATTTTCGATGACGATTACGACTGCATAAAATCTAGCATTTTGAAATGCTTCCAAATCATCTTGCACACGTAACGCTTTATATAATGTTTAAGCATAAAAATATGTGAATGAAATGAATGACTATGATCATGCATCCCACGTTGAACTAAAATTATTCACCTTTTGTCCTAATTGCTTAAAAATCATTGATATACATATGCCTGGGTGTATTTCCGTAGTTTTGGTATAAATACTTGAGACACGTAAGTGATAAGTACATACATTCAAACTTTGAGAACATTTTCTTCTACTCTCTGATCCAAATATTTTTTAGCAAAAGTTAAAATATCTGAGGTTAAAAATTGTAAAATTGGTTAAAAAAGATAAATAATATTGAAGTAAAACAAAACAATATCTTGTTTCCAAGTGTTTATAACTCAAATTCTAAAACTTGTTCGGCTTAAGGTTGTATCTGCAGTGTTATTCATTGGATTAGCCGTTGCCTCTCCAGCGCCCACAAATGAAGAGGAGGGTACAAATATAGAGAGAAAGGGAGCAAAATGATGACTGGAATCCAAAGAAACGAATCCAAAACGCGCGTCAACAGGACGAGTCGTCCACTTTCAAAAAAATGTACAGATTGTGCCATTCGGGCGAATTGACAATTGTATCTTATTCTCCACACTCAAATCTATAGATTTGTGTACATTTCCCCTTAGAACTCGTGAAACTGCCAGCAAGCCGGGGAAAGGTGGAGATTGGGATAGAGGGAAAATTTCAACTGGAAATCAAGGTGCTGTGGCGGTACCTGCTTTCTCCGGACCTGATATCCCTTCGCATACAGGGTTGGACTTGTCAAAACTTGATAACCACCAGAAAGAGGAAATGATGTAGAATCATACTCAAGTAATGAGGCTAGTAGGATTGTGGCATGCTGCGGATTGGTATGCGGTAGCGAGCCAACTCAGATATTTTGAGAAAAAAGTGGAAAGTGGAGCAATAAAATTATAAACCGTTGGCTAAGATCAAAGATGAAGCGACAGGATGGACTTCTCTCATGTACGCAATTAAATTGAATCGCACCTCGATAGGGGATCGGTTCATAGAGCTTGGATGTTAAGATGTGAACGCAAAAGCTAAGGCAATCCAGAATCGATATTTTTTGCATTTCAAAAGCTTCATTTTGTCCATTGAAATGCCTAAACAAAAATTTGAGTGAAAGCACTAAGACAGCAATGAACAGCGGTATGGTTTTTTGAAAGCAGTTACGGTTTACATTCTTTCAACATTTTTTATTTGGTCTAGTTGGAATACAGAGTTTAGGAAACCCAAAATGTGTTGCTTCTTAGGGGGAAAAGGGAAAGCGTTGTGATTTAAAGTTGCAAACAGGAACATCCCACCTAATAGAGAGGGAAAGATTAATCAAATGAGGCTATCAAGAAAATCGTTAGCGGCACGTCAAATCCCTTTTTAAAATTCTTTTTAGAAGCGATATAGCCAAATAGCGTATAGCTTCGTTTTGAATGTTTTTTATATTGGTTGCTGAAAGGAGCTGGATTGCATACACGAATCATCAAATCTCTCAATTGCTTTTCCGCATCTATTCTAAATTGAATAAAACTTAATGAATATTTACATATATTTTTACAAGGCACACAATCTTGCGGTTGGTATGAACCCAATAACCTATTGTGAACATTGATATGGATGAAAATAGCAATTACAATTAGCTTTACTGCTTCTTTTTCTTCTTTATAATCGGCTTTTACTTTCTTTCAGCTTTCACTCAGCTTCTAACAACGTACAAGAAAGAACGTGTTAAATGTGATAACTTGCTTCTCAAGTATCCCACTGGTTTTGAAGTCAGCGAGACATTTATATTGTTTATATAAAACATTTTTTGAAGATTTATGAGTTTCATGGTAAAATATTATGCATGAGGAGAAGTAGGAAGCAGTCGGTTTCCGTATCTGCTTTTTCAAGTGGAAATGAGTACAAAGCCTTACTTTTCAGTTTTTTTGCTACTGCTCTGCTGTGGTCACTATTTTCTTCACTTTTTCTCCAATCCACTCAAAACGTCTTGTAAGCTGAACGCATGCAAAGTATTTTTTAAATAAAAAAACGTGCATGTTTCATATGCATAGTATATATGTAGTGTATATTCTAAATGGAAGGTGAGAAGGAAGCAACAAGTGGTCAAACAACAAGAAACTTATGAACGGTCCCATATATTCTATTAAATCCATGTACTTTGTTTGTGCGTGTTCTGAAAAGAACCCAAGAATGAAAACACACTATCAGCTTTACAGCTTCCAAATGTATTTCCTGTAAAAATAAAGTGAATTTTTGTGCCAATTTTTTTTCGCTTTCTCTCCAAAACAGTCGATTTAAAAACTTGTTGGTATTTTTCCAGGATGGAATGATCCCCAATGGGGATTCCCCATCCATGTAGCCGCACTTCATGGCAGAGGTGACACAGTAAAATTCCTAATCTTCAGAAAGGCAAATGTAGAAGTCGTCACGTGGCCCGCACTAGATCCTCAGGGAATAGTGCATCCATTTTGCAAAGCTCTTCTTGCAGCTATGCCAAAATATTCCTGCCTCACAAGGGATAAGGTGAAAATCTAGAATACAAAATTTCCCAAAAAAAACTTGACTCATGATATGATTCAAAATTATTGCTCGAAAATGTATATCTTGGGATTCAGGATGGGAACGTACCAATTTTTGTTACCTAAAAACGAGATCGCTTGGGGCCTGCCAAGAACTTCTCACAAATCAACCTCATGAACAGTTGAAGGCGCAAGCAAGGCCGATGGAGGATACACCACTTCATGTTGCCGTCAAAAAAGGGACCTGGAAGTATCCAGAATTTGTGTAGACACCGGTGCCTGAAGGTACCTATGCTTATCATGATTGATTTTTTTGAATATTTGAAAAGTGTGAAATAATCTTACACAGTTCCGATTCCCATTTAGACCGAACAGCTATCCACATTGCTTCTCATCATGGTCATCCGGAAACGGCGATGGCTCTGTTCCGGAAAAGTATGCCACTTCAGATGCCCAATATAGTGAGAAAATACATGACCTCAATTTCTTTAAAAAAAATTTTCTCTACATTTTTACACTCGATTTATTGGATTTTGATAGGGAGGAGCACGGAGTCTTCATATTGCAGCTAGACATGGGCACGCAGCAATGATAAGCAAATTACTGAAGAAAGGAGAGAAAGTCGATGCTGTCACAAATGTAATTTCTGAAGATATTGATAATTACGATTTACTATTTTTTCATGCTGATAGTTTTTATTTTCATGTATCATTTTGTGCTCCAGGAAAATTTCACAGCACTCCACATAGCTGTTGAAGCGGTAAGACCAAATGTTGTGGAAACCTTGCTCGGGTTTGGGGCTGGAGTCCACATCTAAGGTGGCTACTTAACTTGCCGTCACTGCACTCAACTTTGTAAAATGAATTTTGTCTCAAGTATCCCCAACTATTAATTTGCAGGTGGAAGGAATAAGGAAACGCCTTTACATATCGCAGCCCGTGTTCTGGAAGGCGAGAAATGTGCGCTGATGCTTCTGAAATCTGGAGCAGATCCGAATTTTACGATGGAAGATGGGCAGACGCCACTTCACGTGGCGGCACGCAATGGTCGACTGAGAATTATCAGACTTCTGCTTCAAGATGGAGGAAATCCTCAG
Source organism: Willowsia nigromaculata (assembly GCA_034700605.1). Classification (NCBI taxonomy): domain Eukaryota; kingdom Metazoa; phylum Arthropoda; class Collembola; order Entomobryomorpha; family Entomobryidae; genus Willowsia; species Willowsia nigromaculata. The sequence goes on from JAQIXX010003921.1 coordinate 6,240, forward strand.
CAGAAATCAAAGGTTGGCAAATTTTTCTCGCAAAAATGAATCAACATTAAATCAGCAATATCCCGTTTATTGGTGATGACTGATATATATTTTTAATTATTTGGAAGAATGGAAGGACCCCATTACATTTTGCTTGTTCACATAGCCACTTGCGGGTGGTGAAAAAGCTTCAGGAATTTGTGAAAAAGCAGCAGAGCCCGCAGGAGTGTAGGCTCTATATAAATTTGATAAGTCAGAAACGAGAAACGGCTCTCCAATATGCGGCTGGACTGAACGAGGCTAAAATTGATTTGCAACCGGGATCCGAACCGAATCTGAAAAAAGAAGGGACGGGAAGAGCCATAGTGAAATTATTGTTGGATAATGGGGCGTCTGTGTCAAGGCAGACTAAAGAGGTGGGAAATGCATTCATATTTCAACTTTCTCTGGAAATTTGAAAGGAAATTAGGATGGAAGTGTGTTTTCTCTGCAATATTTTGTCTGTAGACTCATGAAACAGCATTCCATTACGAGGCTAAGGAGGGGAACAAGGACATTTTGAATGAGATTTTGTCTCGCCTCACCCCCGCTGAATGCCAGAAGGCACAGAACAAGCAGTCTTCCAAAGGATGGAGTCCCCTTCTAATCGCTTGTCATAAAGGTCATAAGGAAGTGGTGAAAACTCTTCTGTCGAGAAAATATGTCGAGTGTGGATATCTTCGATACTGCGCTTGATTTGACGGCAGAAAATGGATACCAGGTTATCCTCTAAAGCAAAGAAAAATTGAACTCAGAATTTCCAGGAAAGTTAAAATTATTTAATTGTTTAGGAAATTGGTGGGATGTTACTGGAGAGCAAAGTTTTTGTCAATGCCAACTCCCGAGTTGGCCTGACGGCTTTACATTTCGGAACAGTGAAGGACTTTGACAAGCTCTGCATGTTTTTGATTCAGGATCATGACGCTTTTGTTGACGCCCTCACACTGGTGTCTTGTTTTATCGTGACTCACCTTCAAGAAATCATTTGCAAATTTTATATATATTTTTTTTGTGCGTCTTTAGAAAAAGCAAACGCCACTCCACCTCGCCGCAGAAAATGGGCAGTTGAAAGTGTGCCGACTGTTTATCGGTCTCCGAGCAAACCCTGACGCTGTTCGATGAAAACGGCCAAAAGCCTATTCACTTGGCAGTTCAAAATAATCACGCAGGTGTGATCAAACTTTTTCTCAAACATCAAAACTCTTTGGTGACCAGTTCCACAAAAGACGGAAGCACATGCGCCCATTTGGCTGCGATGCAGGGCCCCGTTAAATGGTAGTATTGCTTGGACAAGGAGCGGAAATCGATGCAATCGATAAGGAACTTAATTATGGAACTAATTACTAACTTGTAACCAAGTGCATGTCAGGAACTTTAAATGAATATTGTTGTATATTCCAATTTTGTGGCGACCGAATCTAAAAACTATTATAGAATACGCTATCAATATTTGAACAGGTTACGAGGCAAATAATTCTATGAGATATTATGAGAGGGAAAAATTTGCGAATTAACATCAGTTTTACTATGTGGGTATTTTTTAAGAGAAAAATGCAATGTGGAAATCCAAACCAACCTTTTTTTGTCAACCTTTGGGTATAATGTGCATAAAACTCATTTCCTTTTCTCACTTGCCATTAGCGTCAATTACCTATATAAGCTGATATGTGATCACACGAAAGATCTAAAAAAATTACCATGACAAGGTTTTATTTAATGTTCATAGGATGGCTGCAGAAATAAATAGATGCATACAAAATCCTTTTAGTTGTTTTAGAGTTTTTTCAAGACAACTTCTTTAATTCCAGTTATCAAATAAAATCAAAATATTTACTAGTCGATCAACTGTATTATTTAACACGTCAAACATAAATCTTCTGTTAATTTCCAAAAACGGATGGTACACAATATGCACAGTTGTAGTGGCCTTCACTGTCATATATAAATACCTAGCCTCCAAAGCATTTCCAACCTTACTTTTCCAGTTTGCTTTCGCCTCCCTACTACTTTGCCGTAGGAATGTTGTGCAAAGTTCATTAAGTTTGGACATTGTAACCAACATAATATAGAGTAGTATAGATATTACAAAAAACACTCCAACTATCAGAGTGTATATGTAAATGTTAACGAAATGATAACACTTTAAAATTACCACAGCTGAAAACACTACACACCAAAACCCTAGAGATACAAATAGGGATACTGTCTCAAGGAAAACCATTCTACAGGGGAAATATGATATTAGCAAAAAATTGTAATAACGCAGTCTAGTGGTCAGGGGAATGCGTTTATTTTTTTGAAAAATCATCATACATTTTTTGAACGCGTCCATGCCCGACTGCCCCAAAAATATCGCGTACCCAATTACACGACCAGTTTCAAACCCTCCAATCAGAATGAAGGCCCGAATGACAAAATTTCGTATTACTTCCTGATTTGATCGATATTCCGGTGAAGTTGAAATATCTTCCAATATGAAATAAAATGGGTCAAAATTAAAAGTCAAGCTGGAAAAAAATATAACAAGTGGTGTGGCAAATGAAAATGGAGCTACGGCACAGAAAAAAACGTCGATAAGATCCAGTTGGTCATACTGGCGAAAATCTATTTTTAAATGTAAATAAGTTTAGAGTTATAACCCAACATTAACGACATTAATGAAATTAAGTTTTCTATGAAATTAGTTATTTACCAGCAAACATTTGAGTTTTTAGTCTTAGAAGATTGTTCAGTCCTACCAAAGAATCTTGGTTTCTGTAAGCAACACAAACAATAATGGCAGAAGCCATTAATCCAATTCCAGCAATTGTTAGCAAACATGCGATTGAATGATCCATGCCTGGACGATCTCTCTTGAATGTCATGAAACTTAAGACATCATATACGGACACAAGAGTTAGAGCCACTATGAGGGAAAATGTAACGCAAAAACAAACCCTTCTGAATAAACTCTTTCTTATGAATATGGTTTCGACATTATTGTCCCATTGCAATTCTAATGGACACAAAACACGTTTCCAGATATTTTCAAAAAGCCGAATAGCTTTTTTCTGTGTTTTCGAAGCCATCGCAACAACACTTATTGTATATCTACTTTATTAGGTTATAAATTAACTATAAACATAACTACATTTTCTTACAAAGATTATATTTTTTTCATAAACCATTATTTATTTCTATACTAATTTTTCAAACCATGTTTTTGAATTTTTAATTGTAGTAAATTCTATTAATACTATACGATTAAATTTTTAAATAAATTAGTACTTAAGAGACAAAAAACGCCAAAGATATTACATTCTTTATCAACTTGACTCAGCAATTGTTTGGCAAATAATATACTAAAGCATTTCTTTACAGGGAACCAGCTCCTACATTATGATAGCTTACATTTGCTTGACGTTTCATATTGGAATGTTATGTGCTCTTGTTGCTGTCGTAGTCAGGCTTTAAATTAAAAGTTGCGAAATAACATTTCGTGTCTTATAATTGTGCGCCTACCGATATCCTGGCTTATACAAGCTTGAATTATGACTTGTTTTTATAAAATTCCTCAAATATCCCTGAATTATTAAACAAATTATTTTAAAATACACGACATATTTTTAAAAAATATGTCGTGTATGATTGATAAATTTTACTAACCCACCAAAAACATGCTTCAACATATTATTCATTTGAACTAGTTTTATTTTTTATTTAAATTAAAAAAAAACATTATTTCTCCGAAAGCATGCACGTACGCTCCAAGTTTTGAACAAAAGGTAGATTGAGCTGCTACATCATAAATGTCTCAGGTCCAATGCTGAGACAATTCATACATTTGTAAGCTTCTGTTTCACTTTATGGTCTTCATATGTATGGTTTACTTGTATACTTTGTATCCAATATTGATTAAAAGAATGAAATCATATGAAGATGGCTCATTTTTTGCCTGGTAGATGCTCGGTCCTATTTGATATATTATATATTCGTTGTTTACAGGGAATTTGTTAGTTTCCCTGACGAAAAACTACAAGAATTTGTTTCGCAACCTAGACAGTTTAATAAACAGTTTGTTACCACAGTGAGTCTGAAACTGTTTCTTTTTGCAACTGTTAAAAAAACTGTTATAAAATATTTTGCGTTACAAACGTGATCATAAAAGCCCTCTTTTGGAAAACTAGAAATTCTCCAATAAAAGTTTTGAAACATTGACAGTTTTCCGTAACTTCTATAGAATGACATTCTTGCGTGGATAATTTTTTTAAACCACGTGCAAGTTACGTATGAAAACAATTATTTGCAGCGATGCATGTACTGTAAGACTTAATTTTTAAATGTAGTACCCCCCAAAGATTTAAAGAAATTTGTCAAATTTTTATTTCAATATCACTAAGCTACCCTGGTACGCTCCAAGCAATTCCTCATTGCTCAATTTCCTTTGGCCCTCTAGTTTCCTCTGATTCTCAAAGATAAAAGCTTTAAACGAACAAACGCTGTGAATGCGAAACACAAAACTCTGAATACAAAAATGCGAAATTATGTTTCAAGGACATGCGTATACATCCGCAACTGTACTTATAAAACTGTTTTTAATAAAATATTTCATTTTCAATAGTCTCCATTTTCCATGATTTTATTCCTTTCTTTGCATGACTTCAAGAACATATATCGACCATCTACAGGTGGTGGCAAGTAGCCTCATCCGGTTTCCTGCACAAACTTTTTGCCTTCGATTGCGTTCAAAATGTGTAGGATTATAGATTTTGATACGCAGATTATAATGTTTGAAATAAAATCATTTTCACCCATCAGAGGTAAAAAAAGGCGGGAAATATATTTCATCAGAATCTGCTAAAAATCACGTATTTGATACTACTCAGGACGCTAAATACCATGGTGAACTTACAATAAACTTAACATTTCTTTCTCTACAGATAAGCCCGACTAGTTCTTTGAAGTCCGATATTCAGTGTAATAACATTCGGACATGGAAATTCTTACAAATGGCTCGGGAGCACGAAGTTTGCCATCCCTGGTCAACCAGAAAAATACCTGGTGAAACCCTTCCCTGATCCAAAACGAAATCCCTGATCACCCCAAACAAATCCCTGTTGAGACCAAAAAACCCTGAAATTTGCTAAAATTTCGGGGAAAATCCCTGATTTTCCATCAAAAAACCCTGATGAGCAAAAAAACGGGTCCCTGGTCAACACCCAATCCCTGATCACGAAAAAAACCCTGGGAGCACCGCTCCCGTGCTCCATAAGAATTTCCATGTCCGATAACATTTAATTGGTGGTGCATTTGTTGGTTGACTGTACATTTCTAACACAAATGTACACATTTGAAATATTTGCAGCATTGAATTTGCATTGCATAATATATTGTCATTCCTGATGTATCAACTTCACTTGTTCAATGGTTGGCGCCGACCACCAAAGAGGGGCGGAGATGCATAAACTAAAGTTTTAACGTTCTTTGCAATGTATTAAAACACCATAAATTTCCAATTAGACGCCGGGGCGTCTAAGAGCATTCCGGGATTTTTTAGTGCAGAGACACCCCGGCGTTTATTTGGAAGGGGCTAGTATTTGGTAGAGGCGTCTAAAGGCATTCATCCACTTCTGACTTTTGGTTTGCCTTTATTATTTTGATAGAAAGCATTGAAAAATAAATCTTACCTTAGATTTGTGTACAAAAGCGTATTCAAAATTACAGAAATCTTGATAGGAGGGCGAACTTTGTCGCTACTTCCATGTACAAAGGGAGACGCGCACTGCCAGCGATAGTCTATAGAGTTCATTTTTCGACGGGGCCTTCATTAGGGAAGGGGCTAGTAATATGGAAGGCCGTCTAAGAGCATGCGTCGACATTTTAGTCCGTACACGTCGGGGCGTCTATTTGGGAGGGGCTAGTAAATGAAAGAGAGCGTTTACTTGGAAATTTACGGTATACATTTAACATGATTGGAGTTTCTATGCGAAAATGTTAAAATACAAACTTAATAGAATGTTAATACAAATGTATTCGCATGGGCAATAACAGCGAATTTAAGTTTTTTTAAAATGACTTTTGGTTTGTGCCTGTTTTGTGTAACACGTATATACATTTAGCTTCTTCAAAGTTTACCTCTTTAATATAATTATCAATTTATGGTGGTTAAACGAAATTATTATTTTAAGAAAATTAATTTTTATTACGATCGCTTTGGAGGATAGAAATTGAAATATACAACAACAAAATTATGCATCTAACCCACCATTATTCTTTGTGGTAGAATCTCCTCCATGGACACTAGACACTTTGTGTTGTAGACAGAAGATACTTTCCCATAGACAGTAGACTACTCCCCAATAGACAGTTTTTGCATTGCGGGCACTCTGTCTAGCAGATGCTGTCAACACAGTAGACAGTTTAACCTACTACTTGGTAGACAGTTTTTGTGGACACCTTTTTGCATTGTGGACAGTGTGTCTAGCTATTATTCCTTGACCTGAGAGAGAACAATTGAGGGATTTCTCCTATGATTTCTCCTCTCCAGATTCTGAATTTTGACAAATGTAAAAATGACTTACAAGGAAAGGTCGCATAGTGTACCATCCGTATTTTTTGGAACAAACTCTGGCTTGCGTAGTTTTCTGTTCTGATTAAAATGTACGCAACCAATTTTTGTAAAGTTGTATTTATGGAAGCTACGCAGGTTTGAAGTTTTACTTCAATGGCTACAAAATTACCTGCAACTTGTAAATGCCATAAAAATGCTATGCTAAAGACTCAAAAAATTATTTGAAGCTAATTCTTCCTAGTTGTGTTGAAATAGTTGAGATTGCAAGTACCCAACAGAGTAGAAGCAATGGTAAACTCTTATTTGAAATTGATGATAGCCAAAAACCTGTATCCAGATATTTATTCGAATACTTCCTAATATATTTGAAATAGTGATAATGAAGTATTTCATAAAAGTTTAAAAACAATACACTTTACATATGCTTCAAAGCACAAGCTCTTCCACATGACTGTTGTAAATTTAGCTGCAAACCGGTACCAAAATCTGTGAATTCATAGGAGACGTTGTGCACTTTACTTAGCTCTATTGCCATTCTGTGCGTCGCCCAACAGAAGTTTGCCCCTGCGTAACGATAATGCTGCCGTTTTATATCTATTATGTCGCACAGGAATCTTTTTGTTTTACTGTCGACATATATGTGTTTGTTCAATTGTAATTGCTCCATAATATTTGCATTTACGTCGTACATAAATCTGAATACTTCCGACTTCACAAGAAACATTGCATTTTCAATGTAATTTATGAAGTGACTGGTTTCAGTTTCTTTTGAAAAGAATGACTTCACCACGGAGTAAGCTTTCCAATCCTCTTTAAAGAGAGATTGACCTCTCACATTAAAGTTAGCTCTAATGAGGATTGCAAAGTTGTCCCGCACAAGTTCTGAAAGCTTTTCGTATGGAATTGGTATTCTTGACAAGACGAGATTGTACACATTTGTGTTTTTGTATGCATTACTAATTACGATAGCAACCAACATTAGCGAAATAATTATATATCGATGTTTTTCTTTCCTGAGCAAAGCGCTTTTGAATGGATCGCCTTGCTCCAGCAGACACTTAGTTGCCATAAATATGTATTTGGCAAACGACGTCATGTTGTGGTTTCTTGGTGCTGTGAGTATATCCACAAATTTAGCAAATACAACCATTGACATAAATATACAAATCCACACCCAACCCTGGAACACGTTCAGAAATTCTGCGAATCCAAGAGTCTGCTTTCCATTTTCTCCACCGCAACTGATGAACCGAAGATCCAATGAGGAATCTGGAAGTGCCAGTGAGCATCCGTATGAATTTTGAATGCCCATATATAGGGCAACCATAAAATATTTATTTGGTGAATATACGACCTGATTAACTTTGTTCACCCTACCATTCAAGCAAAATACAAGTGAGAGATTCATTTCATATATAAAATTCAGAAAGACTTTCATCCAGAGTGATACAATTCCATGTGAGACAATCTCCATGTTACTTTTGAAAGGTATCGTTGCAATGAACGCTGTCTTTGTTGAAGGCCATAAGAAATTATTACATAAATTGAAATGCTTAGAAATCGTGTCCAATATACTATTTACCGACCCGTAAAAAACAGGCACATTTACTAAAGTTACATAATTTTCTGACCGAGTGGACATGAGATTCCAATCGGTCTTTTGGAAAACTGAAAGTCGAGTTGTAATAAATCCATCTGTGTTCTCAACAGTTTGGTGTAAATGTGTTCTACGAATTTCGCATATCAACAGATTACTTTGACGTTTAGTTGAGAGTGCTAAAAAGTATTCGTGATGCATCATTTTGGGTAGTCCATCAGAAATGTGTTCTCTTAAGTTCTCTAGATTTGATGTCAGGGTAATCCATTTACCTATGTTAAATTCATTCCTAACACTCGCATAATTTTCTTTCGTATCTACCAAAATGAATACTTTGCTTACTTTTGATGGTACAAGTAACTCATTTCTACGTTTATTAAAATATTTAAAGTACTCTTTTCCAATATGAAAAACATTTAGTGGACACCACTTGTCATTGTTTGAACGTAAATTACAGGCAGAAATATTGACATTTGAATTTCACAGTTCCAAGCTTTACTTTGGGATGACAGTTTAAACAAATTAAGTCGAACGCACAAGTCATATGATACATTTTCAGAATATGTGCTTTTCTAATTTTTTGTTTGACATAGTTAGTTGGGCAATTGATCAATACCGTGTTAGTATCGGTCTTTAGTGCTTGTAGCAGCGAGGAATTCTTCATTGAAGTATGAATCCAGCTTGATGGTAGCCACCAAAACCTCTTTCGAGGTTTACTTTTCTTACTTTTTGGCGCCCAAAATAAATGATCATGGAACACCACTGGGGGTGACTGACGAACTACCGCTGGATAATCAATCGGTATGATATCTGCATTCTGATAGTTGTCCAGCACAACGTGACAAATTTTCTCGTGTCTATGTAGTTTGTCGAATATCTCGTTTAACATTACTGCACTTCCTATTCGTTTTGGTGGTATTTTTCTGGGTGGGTTAATTCGATTTTGGACGGTCATTGAAAATTTTGCATTAGCGTCATTAAGCAAAATGTCTTCAACAACTTTTATTTCACATGGAAACACAGAGTAAGCATGTGCAGAGGATTTCGCGAGTAAATTATATAGTAGCCAACAGGCTAAATATATGTTTTGCTGAGTAACCGTACCGTATCTACATGCATCATTGCAATGACTTTAATTTTGAATTCATGCACAAAAATTTGCTGAGACGCAACCTCTGCAAACTGGTTGATTTAAAAAGCTATATCGAAATTCTTTTCTTGGAGGATAAATTTTAGCAGTGTAAGAAGTCCTTATAGTTTTGACAAATTATGAAAACATAGAAATTTTTCACAAAACTTTACAATTAAAAAACATTTGTTTCCGTTTTTTGTCTCTTTTTTCTGGCCGTGTGGTTTGTAGATAATCTTACGTGTTACCAGCTTTGCTCACCTAATTCTAACTAATATAAAGAATGGCTTTAATAACTGTAAGCGTTCTCGATATAACATAACATACGATTCGTAACATATCAGCGTATAACATACGATTATACAGCACACTAGTATAGGATAGGAACGAGACTGAAATTGAATATTAATTTTATTATTTGTACCTGGTATGCACGTGCCATGGAATGGATATAGGAGCTTAGGTATATTATAAAAGATATAATATGGTTGTTCCACGTAACCATCAAGTCAATACATACTGTCTGTGTGATATCTATCTTATAACTTTCCAATTAAACTAATGCAGTAGATACTAATATTTAATGAGTTATATCATGTCAAATTAATGCCAACCCGTGGCGTGTTGTAAATTGGCATAAGCTACTCTAAGAAACACAAGGCTGAAGTAATTCTTGTCAGAATGGTTTTCATGCCTTAGCAGATCTTAGCCACAAAGATTATTTGTCTTGTAGCTCATGTTTATGAATCAATTGTTATTGAAATACTCACGTATGACACGATAATTAAATATGTTGATCATGTTATATAAACTAGATAAAGTAATAATTTGATAAAGAAACAAGGTTTATTTCCGGCCAAGCTTAGGCCTTTAGTAAAACACATTTGAATGAACAGAATCACGTTCTAATCAACAAGCATGACACCAGCGCAGAGAGGGGTGGGCGGACAGGGCTCGAGCCCTCCCCTGGCGAAGGATAGAAAGAAAAAAATTCTGGGAAGCAAAAATAGCGCATAATTTTTCAATAATATTGGGTCCTAGGTTTCTCAAAAATAGCCCAAAACGACCTTCATATTTATTTTTTTCTAAAACCTCACCAAATCCACAATGGCGTCTCATGTTTGTGTTAAAGTTTCACATGGGTCAAAATCTGCGTATTTTTTAAAATTTTAAACATTTTCCTCAAATCCCTGAACCATTTCTAAAGACGGTATGAAAATTAAAATCAACAAATACATTGTTTTAATATTTTCCGAATATTCTTCATGTAAATTGAAGTTTCTAAAGGCGATGTTTGAAAACTGCCGATTATCGCAGGGTTCCAAAATCCTCTAAAAATATGCAGCATCACATTCCCTCTATATTTCGCTCCAGGGTGACCACATGAGCCTCAATCCAAGTTCTAATTACTTGGCGTACGATACTTCCTGGCACTGGAGGATACCAAGGGGGAGGCAAATGCCTGTTAATTACCCGTGTTGGAGTCGTGGCATTGGGTCATGAACCACTGGTTCGTAGCAAACCAGCATTGAGTTGCACTTTTCCCAGCTCTCAGGCTTTTCCAGGCTGAATATCATATGGGGGAAGATCTGTTTAAGGTCCTCCTTCAAAGTCAGCCTCGGATGAACTCTTTGTTGGAAAGCCAACCTACAAATGAGCGGCAGCATCTGGAGTATATCACATTCACAGTATCAATGAATACATCTTCAACTTTTTGATTGGTCATCGGTGTTCCTTTCCGGCATAGGGTTAACCACTGCAATGCGTCCGTGTGTGTAGTTGAAGCCTTTCCGGGTGAATAGCAAACAAGTCGGAAGCCACTGCAAAATCTTTAGAAAGTAGATGCCCGAGGAAAGAACCACCAATGTCATTATCTTCTTCGTAGCTTCGACTAAACTTTCTTTTTAATGAAAAAAATAATTCGTGAATAATAGTCAGATGACCATATAAAGAACCTTTATTCTTTTGCAAGAAATTATATCAGGATAAGCATGTTCCATATAACTACAATATGCAGCGTTTTGCGTGCATTGAAAGTAAATTAGCCTTTAGCTTTCAGATTCACGCTCTAGTGAATAGAGTCTATTTTTTGAAATGCGACTTATTATTACAAATAATTTAGTTACATGCTCACATTCACTAAAAGCAGAGGTTCCGAAATACTCTTATTTTGTATTTCAAATACAAAATACAAAATACTTTCTTCAAAAAAATGTATTTGAAATACAAAATACAAATACTTTTTCTGAAAAAATGTATTTCAAATACAAAATACAAATACTTTGCTTTGAAGAAAAGTATTTCAAATACA
>JAQIXX010003922.1:0-17839 GCA_034700605.1 Willowsia nigromaculata
CCACATCCCGGAAGCTGCTGCTATGTCCAATAACTTGAGGCTCGGTAATAACTATCGTGAGGACAAAGCGAAGAACCAAATACACCATAAAATGAACTTGGATTGTCACCCGGTCGCATTGAAGACATCTAAAATGTAAGAAAAGTAGAGGAAACAGCCGTCAACAAAGTTTTTGGGGATTCTTTTAATATGCGTCATAGATTCATAACAGGAGTTTCTGTCATGCATGCTATAATACCTTGCTGAACCAACTTCCGTTCAAATCACCCGAGGCGTGAAAGACAGACATGGTAAAAATCCAGGGTTTTTCACTTAAAACCCCAAAACCCGGATTTTAATGGGTTTTAAGGGTTTCAATGGGTTTTTAGGGTTTTAACGGGTTTTAAAGCTAATATGTACAGGTACAAATGGGGACTACTTTTGGCGGGTTTTCTATGGCTCCATATCAATGCATGTTAATATTATTTTTACCCAGCTACCTAATAAAATCCAACCAAATCGTTGAGCCAAGTGGGTAGCCCGTTAAAACTTTTTTTAATGGGTATACTTTTTCATTTAAAAACCCGGGTGCCATGACTGGTGAAAGATAATGGGTTTAAAACTTGTGGCACCTCAACATGTTACAAAAAAAGTGCCGGAAGCATTGATCCACATGAGAGGACTTTTTATAACCTAACTATCCTCGGGAAATTTTATGTCGCCCAAAAGCAAAAGCAAAACATACTTTTTGTCATTCCAGCCGTTTGTGACTACTATGTTGAAATTCAAACCACTGGCTTTCAAATATTCAAAAGAACCAATTCCAAATTTAAAATGCTTGAAAAATCTCCATCACTCCTGAGGTTTGACTCATGATCTTTGACTGGTTTCACCACTTGAATCTGAAATTAAGTGGAGTTTTATCTCTTGATCCACTGTACGCTGCTCACCCTTATTCGAGGTCAACAGGTCAAAGATGAAGTATTGTGATAAAAGTCAGACAGACATAAACATTTGAAGCTTAAAAGCATGAATTTTTTTTCGATAGATCATACCAGAAAGTTTTGTTTGAATAAGTTATGTTCACTTTACGTGTATACAGTAACAATTGTAAAAACGCAAAATGAATATTTGAGAGTCAAGCTCAGTGTTCACCGAATGTAAAGATTAGTTCGAAAATTTATGCATTGAAATACACTAGATTTTATATAATCACTTGATATCCTCACCTGAACAAATAAAAGATAGCGAGAGAAATCCCGAGACAGCCTAGAGAGATAATGGATCCAACGAACAGTATGTAATGTGCCATTGGAACCAAAAACCCGTCCTCTTCCTGAAATTTCATCGAGATTATATAAGTTATTTGGAAAATTACTCAACCACTACACGGAAGACTTATCCTTACAATCTCTTCCAAATGCGTCCGGACAGAGTTAGTACATTCAGAATAATTTGTTTCTCTTCCATCCGCCCAAACGCCATTTATCCGACATTCTCTCGTTGCATAACCTATTTAATATTTAGCGAAGAAATATTTTTCACAAATAAAACTTTCAGAAATGTTTGCGTAATTAATAATTTTTACCGTCTAGGTAGTTAGCCAAATCTGAATAATGAACTTTGAAAAGATCTGAACATCGTTTTATCACTACCAGTCCGGATGGTGTCTCAGGCCAACAATATACTGTGTCACAAACCGCACTACAGGATTCCTCTGAGTGGTTTAGTAAAAAAGTAAAGTACAGTTAAATTTTTTTATTAAAACACATTTAAGCTTTTTAATGCTTTCTGTCGTTCAAGAACAATTATGTTATGAAGTCGTAGTAGCTTTAAACTGGAAAGTGACCATTTTCTCAAATATATTGAATTTAGCAAAATTTTGGGATGAAACCAACCTAAGACAGATTACTTCAGTCAAATCAGTTACTTACTTGTTGTCTGGTTATCATAACTCCACTCAATATTTTGTTCTGGTGTAAAGCTCATATTCAAGAGAGAAAAAATTCTACGAGCTAATGTAACTAATGCAATGAAATTTATTGTAAGAAAACTTCACTGGCTAGAGTTATTCATAGGTAAGTGAAAAGAAGTGAAAGTTCTAAGAGAAAGGCAGGTAACCGCTCTTATGGAAAGCTTGCTAGACACTGCACTCTGCTTTCATACATGATCACAGTTTTGTTCACTTTGGTTCAATACCCATCTAGTAACTCTCACGTATCAAATCCGCTTCCAACAGTGGACCATATTGAAACTATGTACTCAAGTGCAAATAAAAGTATTCCTGTATTCCCTTAGGAAAAATTACGGAATTTTTTCCGTGTACTCGCTTGAGTTTTCTCCGTAGAATATGAAGACTTAATAAAAAACATTTCTACCTTGACATAACTCCAGCAGTTATTCAATGCCCAAAAGATTTATAAAAGTATTTTTGAAATAAAGAGGAAGTTTGTGACAAAGGCTTTGCCCGTAGCAGCAAGCAGCTGACATGATATATTTTGATAGAGCTCTTTTCTGAAAGTTATTGCCTAAAACAAGCAATATGTATTTCAAAGTCACTTAAAATTAATTTATTGTTAACCCTATCGCATGAGGTCTTTACCAACTTTTTAATTTTTTCCAGCGTCTGATAAATCGTTATGAGAAATAATGAACAAATACGTATTACGGTGACAGAATTACGGCAACCTTATGAATTATTTTATTTTGATACTCTAAATGAGAAAGTGGGAAATTACATACAACTTATGTGATTCACAAGATTGCTTCATTTCCCCACAAATTGAAGGTACATCTTTTTTAGAAGCAACCACTAAGATCTCAGGTTATAAGATCGCCTTGACACAACAAAACTTCATTAAGAATTGTGCCAATCTAAAAGTGCAAGAAAAAAGGTATTGTGCAAGCTTGAAGTTTGTTTAACACGTAATGATTGTACCTAAATCAAGTTACATCTGCTGAGAAACTAGCATGTGTGCAAGAAAGCCTAGAGCGATTGCAGGGTGTGTGGAATAGTAAAAGCTCACCATAAAACCAACAAATTAATTATTCTGAAAGTCTCCGTCTTTTTCATTAAAGAGTTATGAACTGCATGTTTTTCAGAAAAAAAACCACGTCTGGTTATGTAATCTGTTTGTTTTGCACGTCCATCATCAGATAAGAGAGATTCCACGTGCATGTGATACACTTTTTTGGGCTTAAGCAAAGTCAAGTCACAAAATTAAAATGCAAAACAATTGTGCATAACTAAAAGAATATTATAATTTGCTATTCTAAGTACGAGAATCTCTGAGAACTGAGCTTATGATTATCTTAAATTGCAATTTGGGGTGACCTGACTTCCTAACAAACCTATATTACACACGTAATCACCTTTTGGAAAATTTGACATGCATAAGCCAAAAATAATAGAATTTTTAAAAATATTTTTTATCGAAGCAGGCAATTCACTTAGTAGGATGTGGTACCAGTCTTATTATTAAAATAGTATTCTGGATAGGATGATGAGATCAACTCATGTTAAGACAGCATTTGTTCAGCCTTTTGGACACCTCATTTTTATGTACAATGAACAGCAAATGATGTATTTTGACATTCCGTATTAGCTGAGCACTAGAGTATTAAAATATGTATATAATGTTGCAATTATGTTCAAGTTTTGATTGAAGGATATATAAAAACTTTCTTGTACAACATCCAATTCACACAAGAAGAGTATTCAAATATCAAAAAGAGATTTCGTGTTGAAATATTAATATGCAAGGTAGTAACAAGGATACCCCAAAATTAAAAAAACCCTACTGACTACGACACTTCCCTAGAAGTCTCTTGCTTTCTATCTGTCAATCTTGTCCTGTTTTTATGCTGATTCAGTAGGTGTATTTTGCGCTGCGACGGAAATGAAATTTAAATTATCTGTGTAATTTTTATGTTTTATTGGGTGGTCCTTGGGAGCTAGCAATTACTCCGGTAAAAACGTGTTAGCACATGCACGAAACTATAAAATAATAGTATCTGCTCAAAGCGCTTACAAAAACCTAAAACCTCAAAATATCCACCTCCAACCTCCTCCTGGCATCAAGCTTGTTACAAGAAGTAAAAGCGAAATAAAAACTATCGTAAGAACCTGAAATTTTATTTCCGCAGCAAAACAAATACAGCATCTTAATAAGCCTAAACAGTTGAACAAAACCTACAAAGTAACAAATCTGGGAGCTCATGACACCCGAAAGGAATTCCAAGTAAGCTCTTACTTGCGCAATTATGAAAACACGTAACAAACTGAAAGACACACTACTATGAAGTGCTTAAATGAATCAAAAGGACACGCATATTAGAGTCAACAATACTTGTGAGTGGCTGATTAAAGACGAATTTATGAATATATTAGCTTAGTGACTGACATTTAATATACGACAGATCACATAAGGTGCATTATCTAGTGTTTTATTACACTTCTCTTCTAAAAGCTTTTACTAGTCTCACGTTGCATCTTAAGAGCGACTATTTATATTCTCATATTTTATTAAACTGGTTTGTTTACTTGAGTGGCTCAAAACGAATTTCTAAAGGTTTTCAATGTAAAATACGTAGTTTAAACCTTTGTAGTGTAAGAATACGAAAAAATCATATTATAAAAAACCAAGCTTGACACACGTTAAATCTTTAAAACATAATCGAATTCAAGTGTCGCTGTTTTCTTTTGGTAATGCCCGCCCGTTTGGCATTAACGATTGGCATCATCATAATTAAAAAACGTTGTTTTAAATTTTGAATGTTAGTTTTGTATACACAGAGCATGCCACTATTTGTTCGTCTAAACAAACTATTCTATTACATGATTCCAACAAGATGTGCGATATAACAGGTAGACATTTTAATATGTACGTAAAACATTTTACACCTAACGTACATACTCATTTGGTGTCAACTATTAGAGTAAACATTTCATAATAGAATATTTATTTTATTTGTGTTTTATGAAATATATGTCGTAGCAGTATATACTCACCTTTACAAGTATTAATACAAAATTAAGGCGGAAATGAAAATTTACACAAAAAGAACACAGCATTTGCGTGTCCGTATTATATTCTAAAATAACAACCTCTCATCCACTTCAAATAATATGCATAGGAAAATTTTATTTATAATTCATCATAAACACACAGTCGCCACATCATGTATTTTAAACACGAGCACTATTGACATTTCGATTTTGCTGCCAGTAATTTCAGGAAGCAGGTTTAAGCTTCTCTCAGTTGACTTTGTACATTGTTTAGGCCAACACTTAAATCTTAAAAATGTTGTCCAAAGCTGTTGTACAGTTTTTGCGAATTATAAATTCTACAAGTTTCCTGTTACATGCTCTTACCCCTTTAAGTTTTTCTCTGTCCGGAAAACTAGTACCGAAGAAAACTTCCCACTGTCAATATCAGTACTTGTTTTGGTTAGGACTTCAAGTTATCTCAATTTTCTATTCCGGGCTAGAGATTCAATCTTCCTTGGGCAATACTAATAAAAGAACTCTCTTCCTGCTACTCTTCCATGGCTTCCAAATTAACTCAAAGTTGGCCATGTTGGTTTGTTCCATGATGTTTTATCATGGGTCCTCAGAACTTTATGCAGTTTTTAACTCTCTTATTCAGAGACATTATGGTGCGTCTGAAACAATATCCCAAAAATGTAACGGATGTGCCCTGATCTATTTAATATTGATATGTACTTTTGCTCTTGCGTTCTTAAATATTGTGGGGATACCAGCTATACTTTTATTTCTACCTAATCTTCATTCTGGCAACCAAATTTTTGTACGATTTGGCTACACATATGTCACCCACGTAATAGTATTCTCTGTAGATTTAGTTTCACAATTACCAGTAGCAATATTAGTTGTAAATGTTACAACAATTATCTTAATTACGCTATTTGATGTTAGGCAAAAATGTAGGTATTTATTGAAGTACCAGAAATGCAAAAATAGATATGAGTTCCAATATAAAGTTGGAATGCTGTATCGACAGCTTCAAATACTAGTTTTCTTAATGAATCAGTGTTTTAGGGATTTTCTTTGGCCGATGCTAGAAGTGGTTGGGGCTTGTGCCTCAATTTCCTTGCTTTACACCCTGTTGATATTTGAAGACACGCTCCCAAATTTTCTGCAAACTGGAATTGTAGCAACTGAATTTTTAATAGTAGGTTTCTACAGTGTTATGTTTCAATTGGGAAGTTGTCCTGTGATTTGCTCTAAGAAGATTAAAATGAATGCAAAGAAGTGGCGCTTGAGCGCTTGGTCAACAAGATTTTTTTCGAGTTGCAGTGTCATCGCTTTTCAGGTTGGAACTTTTAATACAATTAATCAACAGACTGCACCGAATTTTATCAGGTTCATTCTTCAAAGAACTGTTTTTCTTGTGACGAAAACAAGAACGAGAGGTTTTACGTATGATTAAGTTTGAACTCAATTGTTATCTTGATTGAGGCCACTATTTAGATGTCAAAGTTTTATTGCGTTTGTGAAGGGTCAAGTAAGAAAAGTAGTTCAATGTAGTACAAAACATTAAAAATTTTAATTAATAAAAAATATATTGTCTAAGATAGACAATCAATGTCGTAATTTTGTAACACTTTTGTAAACAAATGAGTGCATTGACCGAATCTTAAGTGACGCAATATTTTTTCTTCATAAGCGACAAATAATTTTTTTAGTTTTGTTGAATCAACGCTCTACATTACTTTTGGAAATTGAATCCTGCTAACGTCATTTTGGATTTGTGGGTGTCTTTGCATTATATAGTATTAAAGCATTACTGAACTAGTTTGCAAGTTTTCTTACACTCCGTTATACATACATTTAATTAAGTGATACTGCAAAAAAGATTAGATTAGGTTAGATTTCCTTTCCCTGGAAGATGCCGATCATTCACAAATACCTAATCTGTATTGGTGCGGTCACTTCTCTAATTTTTGAAACAGCAACATTTGTTGCCGCTATGCCGGCAAAATTTAATGTGGTCAATCCATCAAAATTAGCTGGAGATAACCAGTAAGGAAAATAATACCAAGAAATAAAATCAAAGACAAAATCTCACTTTAAAACGCAACTTTTCTTCTAATTTTCTAGAAACCCATTTCAAAATGATAAAGGTTTCAACGAGATCTGACTGTATTGGAAAAATTGATTTTGATGTAATGGTTTAAATCTCCCAAGGTGATTATGGTTATTTAAAAATAAATAAGATATAAGACAATGCAACAAATTTATTTCTAGCAAATTGCTATTTTTATCACGTTCAAATTTTATTTATCTCTTGCATTTCGCATTCTACATATATAAAATGCTTCTGGTAATTGATCAACAACAAATTTTAGGTCACGCAATATACCGGCTGGTTTCACTTGGAAATCCACAATTTTTTGTGTGCACCGTGAGCATATTCATGTTAAAAATAATCACATTTTATCAACTCCTGATAAAATATTACAACAAATTTTTCTCCTGATCCAGTTTATTGGTGTGGAATAAGAATTCAAATCATAAGTATTTAAGATGATACATTATTAACAGGTAAAAATCAAGATATATTGAGCTTGACGATCACATTTAGATCATATTAAAATCAAGACCACTTTTTACTCATTACCTGGTAGAGATGTTCAGATTGATACTATGCCAAAATGAAATTCAGGAGAATTTAAATAGTATCAACAAATTGTTTTGAATTATTTTTCTTTCACATTTCCATATTACACTGTAGTAGCGGCACCAATTTCTCGAAATACGAATTAAACTATGAAGCCGGCCACAGAACCCATCACTTTCCCTCTTCCCTATTTACCATTAAGTGAAATGGAAATAAAATTTAGAAAAATCTTTAAAAAACAACCAGATGCATGAACCTGAATCAGAGGTGATATTTCAGAATTCAGGTTTAAAGGGTGAAAACAATGCTTGCGTTACTGAAAACGTGGAAGCGAAATTTCAAAATTCACAGCTCAAATCCCTTAATTTATTTGTGAGGAGACAGACTAATAACCCATCTCACATAAAGATGGTCATGGAGGGAAACCTTTTTGAGAAGGAGACATAATTTTTTAAAAGCTATATATGTACCTGCAGTAACAAAACTTTGCAGGGCTACGGAGTGCAAAAAATTAAAAATGAATTTTTCTTACTTTTGAATTATCACGATTGCACTATTTGTAATATTTATTTCAAATGACGAGGTATTCTTCTCCATCTATATATTTAGGATACTATTTGTACACAAGTGTTCAAGAACATGCTCGTCGTTCGCGTTTGAATGATTTGTTGGACATTTATTTGAGTGTACTGAAAAACACTACGAATGATTTGGAGTACTCCATTGAGTTGACAATGCAAGTGAGTTGCTTCAACTTGTAGCTAAACTTATAAAAAACAATATCACAATAAGTGATTATAATTCCTTACTTATTTTTCACTTCATTTTTTCAGCAGTGATTTGGTGACTACCAGAAAAAGTTTAAATATGGATACTGGCTTGGCATGATCATCGTTACAGGCGCTGCATTCGCTGTAATGAAAGATATGGACATAAAAAATTTGGATATGACCCAGTGGGGAAATGTATTTAGTAAGTTGATTGATGAGTGGGTGAAGAATAACGAGAAAAAATGCGCAGAAAACGGAAAAAATATTGTGGAATTTTCTAAAGAGTATGAAATATTAAGTGGGTATTAAATGTACTGTTTGTACGAGGATGGCTTATGTTATGTAACTGTTTAGCCAAAATGAATTATTAATTCAATTTTATTTTGGATTCAAAATACAGTTAAAATATTTAAACATATTCATCACTTTTCGTTTTCAAAACTAAAAATACTGTCCTCTGAAGAATAAAACGAATGTAGTAAGGAGCCATTTTTCTATCCATGTAATGAAATTCTCCTACCCGAACAGCAATCACATTACAGCTCTTAAAAAACCTGTTCTACAGCTCGACTTCGTTCAACTTTCTTAAAATTATCAATATCTTGCTCGACATTAGAATTGACTGACTTCCCATATCCAACATCGAACAACTCCCAGCAACTGTCACAAATATATTTACAAATAGCCCAAACTTTGCAAACGTTGGCAACTCATATTCATACGACAAGAAAGCATATAGCATTGAAATTATTCCAGCAGCCCCACAAAATTAAACCACTGGCCATAAATACATTTGGAAACATTGGTTACTAATATTGACAAATATTTGCATTTGCCGATAGCATGATGCTATGCGTTTCAATTTTTGATAATTTTTTCCTCTCACACGTAATCCAATCACTGATTTTCTGCAATTAAATAAATTTCTAATTAGTTTAATTAAAATTTCCAATTTTTCTACAAGCTTTTTACCTCAATATTTGCAAATCCATCAGTGTTTTTTTCAAAGCAAGTAAGGCAAACGCTGTTGTGTACCCCACCCAAATTCCTTCTGGAAATGCTAAAGAAAACTGGAACAAGGTTATCATAGTTCTGAATAAAAATGTGTTTGGACATGTTTCCCCGAACAAAAGTTTTAAATCATGATTATAATGAACACAAGGTAAACTAAAGGATATTATAGGAATCGAAGGAATAAATATGGAGGAAGCTAAAAACGACAAGGCTATCAAACCCCAGAAAAAAGGAGATGAGCTATTTTTGTTTTTGCAGGTTTTTGGGTTCCCGTTCTTACTTTTTGGGAGCACTAACATGCAGTTCAACAAATGAGATTCTTCGGTGCTGTTACAGTAGTGACATACATGCTAAGCATGATGTCATCGATGGGTATGGTATGCGTAGGTTGATGCTTGTTATGCGTATGAGTATGCGTCATGATCAATTGATCATGAGGATTTTATGGTAATAAAATCAAGTAGTCGAGTTGGAGCTGTCACCCACACAAGTTTGTTGTAGAGGAGTGCATTTATTGGCATAGTTATATTGTCATATATACATCCGATTTCGGATTCCCATCTTTCCCCATCTTCATCCTCACTCATTCCCCTTTACCCCCCAGCATCCCTTCATCCCCAAGACCCATCTCATTCAGTGATATATTAAGTGAGCAACACATGCTGTGAATTTACAGATGATCAGAAATATTTGGTATACTGACAAAAGTATATTAATTTCATCTGAACTTTCTCCCATGTTGAACCAAAACTCTGCTAAAATAACACATAATGAAATAGACTGATGCACCAGCCAGAAATATCTTCTGTTAAGTTTATTTTCATAAATAACCGAAGTTTTGTATTTGGTGGAAACTCTAATGGGAATTATTGAGAAACAGGTTCCCCCAAAGTTTGTAAAATGCCGAAAAAACTTGATAAAGGTCACGTCAGCCATTCTGTAAAGATTGGAAATTAGGGCCTGAAAAACTTAGAACTTGTCAAGCGAAATTGATTTGATGTGAAGAAGAGCTTACTTATAACTACCACAAGAGCTTACTAGAGAATTACTTTTTTAAACTTAAACTACAAATACATATATGTAATATTGGCAATCTTAGTAGCTGAACATGAAATTGGCTTTGTAAAACTATCATAAATCAACATCGTGTCATGTTACTACATTGATGTCAGATGTCCTGGATGTCATCAATGTGGTTGTATACCTTTCTGTTTTTGAGTTTCACGAAACATGTTTTTAATCATGACATTTTAGATATCTTTCAGATAATAGAAGTAAACAAATTATTTAAAATAATTGCTGCTACGTATTACCTCAACAATATTTTCACCAATGTCTTCAGTGTTACCCATATTTAAAAGCACAACGATGTATATTTAAATTAGCATGCGTAGGTGCAAACAGAAATTCATTTCATGAAAATAATTGATTCAACTATGTATCTACTATCTATTTGGGAGTATTTTGGACAAATACAGCAAAAGAACGACGCATATATAATAGTGATACGAATTTTAAATAAAAGAGTGTACACAAATTTTAAATGTGATGTTCGAGCACACTCCAATGCTCATACGAAAAAACAATTGTCAATGGAAGTATTGACAGATGACTGTCAAAACATTCCATCAAATGAAAAACATTATTCAGTGAGTGCCCCCACCTACTATTTACTTTGTGTTTATATAATTTCCATATCAAATAATTCCTATTTAATTTGTTCAAATTAAAGAAAGAAAAAATTATGTTACTATTTACAAAATGTGATAATGTATGGAATAAAATAAAAAAATATCCTCTTCTGAGTCCAACAGCTAACCTACTGTAAATATTTGGGTAATAGCGGATAATACTCAAGAAGTAGCATAAGAAAATAAAAATGCGCAAAAATACATTGCATGGATAAAATTTTGTACCTAATAATTGTAAAAAATGGATTGCTTTAAAATATTTAAAAAGATCACATGTTCAATACATTATTGCGGACATGGAAATTCTTACAATCGGCTCGGGAGCACGAAGTTTGCCATCCCTGGTCAACCTGAAAAATCCCTGGTGACACCCTTCCCTGATCCAAAACGAAATCCCTGATCACCCCAAACAAATCCCTGGTGAGACCAAAAAAACCTGAAATTTGCTAAACTTTCGGCGAAAATCCCTGATTTTCCTTCAAAAACCCTTATGAGCCAAAAAAAACGGCTCCGCCGAAAATACCCTGATTTTTCTGGAGCAATGCTCCCCAAACGGGCGACTGATCCCTGATGAGCAAAAAAAAACTGGTCCCTGGTCAATACCCCATCCCTGGTCACCGCTCCCGTGCTCAGTAAGAATTTCCATGTCCGCTTTCTATCATATATATTAGTTGCTCTACTAGTGTACATGGGTATATTCTTTTAAATTACTAACATTATTCATGCAAAGAGGCTTATGACGACAGTAAGGAGTGCTGGTTTGGGTGATGTGTTAGGATCTCATGTAAAATTAAGTATGTAATCCTAGTGTGGATATAATGACAATAAATGATTTAAATGCTGGGTCTACTTTATCCGAAACTCTGCTTAAAGTTCTATTGGGAAATTTATCAGTTTTTTTATGTCCAACAAAATCTCTTTTTTTTTATGTTTAGAACATTTAAATGGCAAACCTAAATACGTCACTTGGCAATAGTATGGTTAGAGAAAAGCAAGAATCATCAACAAACGTACTCTATTTCTACTTATCAACGTTAGTTTTAACGCGAGCTGGGACACCTCTTGCTATCATGCGAAAAAAAGTTAGATATGTAACGGTCATTTGTTTTACAAATGCGACTATAGAACTTGGGAGACGAATATATTTTTTTAGATGTACAATTCATTAAAAAAATCAGCAAACAAAATTGGGTGCTTTGAACCTATAATCTTTAATAACTAAATGTGTTGTCAATTAATGTTGTAAAATAAAGAAACTTCAACCTATTAATCAGAAAATCAAAAAGATATGGTTCAATGGTTTTATGTTCAAGATTGTTTAACAAACTGCTAAGTCGATTGTAATTTCTCACGAAATCTTTTGTTCAATTATGTTTAGAAATCAAAAAATATCTACTACAGTTACCATTTACAGTTTCTGGTTACCAAATCTGTCAAGTACACTCGTTGTTCATAGTTTGAAAATGTGCCAGCATTTTTGCTATGTTTGAATGTTTGTTTCATATCAAATTAGTGAAGTTGCGCTAATATTTAAAAATTCATTAGTGCGTGCAATTATTAGCACATAAGTTTTAAAGTTACGAAAACTGGAAATGTAGTGTATTTTAAAAGTTCAATATTTATTATAATGCTAGGGGTGTGTCCAATATGTATGTGTACCAATTTTGGGATTATTAGACCAGCAGTTGCGCAGATCGTACGAGACAGACCGAGGGACGGATAAACAGATACGTACGCATGAAACTATTAAGTAGCTTTCGCTTCTTTTTAATAAATAAACAGATCAGAGTGCGTCTTTGTTTCTGTGAATATTTGTATTTTTTCTAGTTCCAAATGCTAATTTTGAATAAAACTGCTTGCGTAAGCAACTTTGCAATTTTTTGATGAAATATCGTATTCATGATTACACAAAAGCATGAAGTCATTCGAAAAATTATTTGGAGAGTATTTTTGAAACATTTCAAATGTTGAAGATAATGTTCTCTTTTCTGTACTTCTGTTCATGAGATTGATCTGAAAATATCTTCGTAGAACGTAGTAAGAATATAAAAGAATGTCGTATAGTCTAAGACTATGCTGACATTGAGTGAAACCCCAAGGGAAATTTTCATCTTATCTACTTAAGACATTATGAAATTGGTAGTTAATGAATACATGTTTTTACGTTAAAATGGCAGTGTTAAAATACTTTTTTAACCTAAATGTTATCTAATAGCCAATATGCATTCGTTGCGTTTCATAGTACATGCTTAAACATGTAACACATTTTACTAGGCTACAAACTACATGATGACACCAACAAAACACTCTACTACATACAAATCTTTTGTAAATGGTATACCTCCATATCACAGGAACCTGAAAGCGTTAACAGCACGCACTCTAATCAATTTTTTTATACTGCTTCTTTTCCCCTGAACTGAACATTAATAATAGCCCTAATGGTACTGACACATGCTCAATCAAAATCAGGTAGGTGGGATGAGTTCTTTTCATAACCTTAATAATTCGAGAACACTCGTATATTCATGTCATAATTCTACACTATATTTGACAGGTGTACTATGTAGCTCCTTACGTCAATTTCGATTGCAAATGGACAGACACACGATTTGATTTTCTTAATAAACTATTTTTTTGTTATTTCATCCAAAAAATATGATAGCTAACGTACGTAATAAAGAATCAACCGAGGTATGATAAATTAGTATTATGGAAACACACAGGTAGATCACATAAGTGATTCCTTGAGGAAAATCCTCTGAAATACTAATGTTGCTGGATCAGTTCACTACCTCTATGATATGTTGTTTTTCTTTGGAAGATGCTTGTAATGACAAATGTATTCACAGAAGCTTCTGTCGAATATAGCCATCTTTCTCACAATGATGCTTCAAAGAATCATTCCAGGGAACATTATTTCTAAAGAATATTGAAGGTTGCTCCATGGAAAGTCTTTTCGGTCGTTGTCCTTTCCCTCAAACATAAATCATTATTCAACCCAATTCGTACACACACTGCTGCCAACGGTTTTTTTCTCACTGTCATTATTTAGGCTTATTGAGAATGACACATGTAGCCCTAATTACCAGTCGCAGACCGAAAGTGTATGGCAAATAATGCATTTATGACACACCATATTCATTGAAAATCATTTTTTGATTTATTAATTGCAACTAAATTTATTATTCCCAAGTACGTTTTGCTTATTATCATACATCATATCAACATCAATAGCAGCACGTGTGGGCAGCAAATCGGTGAGTTTCCAATGGAAACATTCCATGCTCCCTGTATACAGAAAGCACTAAAGTTTAATCAACCAACATTTTCATTTTGAAAGATCCCTTGGAAAATTTCAAAAGAAAGTAAAGCCAGTACACATGAATGAGTTTTGTATTATACTTATTAAGGCTTTTTTCTCTCGCCTGTCTCGTAACATTAGTACTAAAGGAAAAGGCTTCAGTGGACACACCATCAAAAAATGAAAAATACATTCCCTATGTATAATTTACTGTTTTAAAAGAATTTTAATCTATATGGAAAAAAACTTGCTACATTGTGTTTTACTTTATACTTTGACAACTTTTGTTTCATTTTTAATAAGCCTTCGTTCATTTAAATTACGCTCCGGCATTAGGCTCGCGAAATTATTTAACAATAGGGTATTTAATAACTCTCGGGGATCTAGATGTTTGGTTATGAAATTTCTGAGTAAATGGTTTTTGGGTAAAACTGATACACTATTCAAAGCAGACTCCAAAATACATGTAAAATTTACATTTTTGGATTGAAATATTATTCGAATTAGTAAAAATTGTGCCTTATAACCAAATCCTAAAAACTAGTAATTAGCAAATTTTTTTTGGCTGTCCCTAGTTTTTCGACGTTTTCTAGGTTTTCCGTTCTCAATTATCTAATATGGGCTGCAACAGGATATAGCCATCTTCCCGAAACAAAGACAAATGCTATAACGCTGTTTTATAAGGTGCTAAATGAATTCCAAATTTGCTTCAGTCAAAAACATGAATTTGAGAATAACACCTAAAATTTGGTGATTTAGCAAATGTTCAAAGTGATCATAGAAATTCTAGAAAATGATGGCAAGCTCAAAATACTGGTAGAAATCAGACAATGGTCGTTGAGCGTATCTCATGCCACTGCATAGAAGCTTGATCCAAATACGGAAACATGCTTCCAAAAGTCCGGAGTATTTAGGAGTTTTCCTTTTCAGAATAGCGTGTGGAAATGATATTTAATTTAAAGCGTTTTTTGCTTTTCACTTTCACCACAAATTTGCGTTGAAGTCGAAAAGACTTTCCTGTAGAACCTTTAGTTGATATGAATAACAAATTTTCTGCTCGCAGAACATTTGTAAGAACTTCCATATCCGTTTAAAGTCATCGCACCCGTAATTTCTATTACCCCATGCATATATGATAATGACATTGCCAATGTAGAATGGAAACAAATTTTTGAGTCAAAATTTGCGTATATCTTATGCTGGGCATAGTTGGCATAGTGTTATATGGATCTGTCATGCATGAAACGAAACCCTTTCACAATAATGAGTCTTGTGAGATTCCCTAAAAGATGGCATACGGCAGCAGCAGTCTTTTGTTTTCACATTAAATAATGACTCAGAGGAAAAATAATTGCAATTTAACTAGAATGGTTCTGATTCCGCGTGAAAGCTTGCACTTCAAACGCAAGTTGCTATCAGCAAAACTTTTGGTGTCGTTTATTGCTATAAGAGCATCAAAGTATGTTCCTTAGTAAGAGACAAGCCCAACATGACAAAAGACTTTTTGACTCCAAACAAAACTGTTTCACATGATCATTTAGCTAGTCGCCCCTTCCTAATATTTTCGAATGAAGAACTGGAAAAGTACTGTTCAAAACAAATAAAATCATATTTTTACATGAAACTATCTTAAAACTTTCAAACAGACTGTTTTAAGTTGTAAAACACGCATGAGGTGTTTAGAAATTCCTTGTGTTTTCGCAATGCAAACTCCTGCATTTCTCAAAATGACGTAAAACAGAAGTTGAAAGTTATAACTTTGTTCTATCCTTTTAAACTTAAACGTAGGGCTTTTACACTTCATGAATACAAAAGAACCTATTCATATCACGATTCTAAGTATAGGGTAGAGTTAACTTTATTCTGCAAAACGTAAGTTACACTTCCATATACGTAATAACAAAGCTTTCCTCCAAGTGTTTTGGACTCATTCTTTTTTTGCAAAACCCAGTGTGTCAGCACTGTAGTTTTCAACAATCTCTTTGACATCATGTAATGCATTTCTTCGGTCACTAAACACCAATTATTATTCATAAGCAAACAGCAATTTTCTAGAAAGTACTCAGAATAACCATTCCCTTTCAAAAAACTTTCTCTGGAAGCAACTACCTCAATCTGAAATTTTTATGAGGAAGCTGTTGGCAGGAATCCCACAACAAATGTTTTTTCATACGAAATTTAAGTCTTCATCAAAAAGATACTTAATTCGTGGAATGCCTTGTCCATCTCCTTTCAGTTTTAAGGCAAACCATTTTGTTCAAGGTGAGATGCTAGTGTCTGTAAAGTTAGAACTTCTAGATTCTTTCATAATAATTATTCCCGACCAATGCAGTTTTATTATTATCTATTTAAACTTCACATACGCATTTTGCAGTTTTTAACGCAGTATTACTAATTGCGTGGCAAAAATTCTCAACGTTCTTGCATGTGAATTGCTTGTCAATCAAATTCAAGCAATTTTCATTATCACTGTCACAGTTGTAATTTGTGAGTGGCAAGTATGAAACACGTTGGTATGTAACAAGTAATAAAACAAGCTTTACTGGATTGCCGTAAAATCTGAAATAGACGCCCCGGCGTCTACGTGCAGTATCGAATTTTTGGTCCGTAGACGCCGGGGCGCTTATTAAAGGGAGGCGCGTAATTAAGGGGGCGTCTATTTACTTCGTCAACTTTTTGTAATTGAAAATTTTCTCAATATCTTCCTCGTAATGCGTAAATCTTAGATAAAAACTACGATATCTGTGTAATATTTTATGTCATATGTGTTGAAAATGCACATTTACAACAAAAATGTCAATTACTGTATTTTATGATCATTTAATTGCACAGATATGTACTGTAGTACATGCGACACTTCTCAGAAATTTCTTTGAGGGGGCTTCTATTGGGAGGGGAGGCGCGTAATAAAAGGGGGTGTCTATTTACTCCGTCAACTTTTTAGTCCGTAGACACTGGGGCGTCTATTTAAGATTTTACTGTATGCATTGCAAGCTAAATGTTTATTCGACAACTGCACACTTTTTTATGCATTCTGATACTAAAGTGAGTGTCGTTTGTAAATAATTCGTTTTGTGCAATTGATTATTTTCCATGAATGGATTTCAAGGTTCCTGCTATTGAATAATTTAAGTTTTAACAACCTATCGCATAGAATCTGGCACTAATCCTGAACCTCTACATGAAAGGTAGGTTTTAGCGGTTTTGTAGTTGTCTCTAAAGGATCCTGGCAACAGTGGACATTTCAATGTCGTACTATACTTGACTATGTAACTGAGAGTTGTGTACTTTTTTCAAAAGCATGATATTATCTCGCCGTAGTTCTGTGATAAGAATTACCAACTACATATTGGTATTGCCTAATTTATTTTTGCAAAGAGACAGAATACTTAGCATACAACTCAAGTTGCAGATCTGTTTACAAGTAGGTGTCACCAG
>JAQIXX010003923.1:0-17834 GCA_034700605.1 Willowsia nigromaculata
TTTATAACATGTTTTAAGTTAGCTAGTGTGCGCAAGGGTTTTAAATGTAATATTTTTCATATCGAGTAGTCAGATTAGTATTCTGGTATAAAAACATTATATTCAGGACAACGAATTATTTTCTGATTCAAGTTACCCCGTTGGAATACATTGCTGAATTGACAGTTTCCAGGACTAGAGCGTAACAAATTAAAAAATGCATCTTAAGCTAATAAAATCTTACCATGTTTTAAAATATCATTACTAGTTATCACATAATACACTGCTGTGACTCTGGACTTATTAAAACTGGATATCTTTTTCGCAGGAGTTCACTCACTTAAGAGTTTGATTTCGTCTTTTATCTGGAGGAGGATCGGAATTCCATAGGACTAGAAATAAAAGACTTTGCGAAGATCTACTCATTTGCTGCTTTAAATGGTTTTGAAAAATGTGTTTTTCTGGATCCATCCATTTTGGTTTTACGCAACTGTGATGATTTATTACGTAGATGAATGTATTCATCGTAGTTATGCGATTGTTGTGTTTGTCCGTCTGTGTCTGTCTGTCCGTCTGTGCGCAGGATATCTCGAGAACCGCTTGACCGATTTGAACCAAATTTGGTATGCAAGTTTCTTAGGTCAAGAGGGAGACCCCTATAGATTTTGGAGTCGGTAAGTCAACGGGGTCAAATATCTATCTCGAGAACCGCTGAATCGATTTCGACCAAATTTGGTATGCAAGTTCCTTAAGTCAAGGAAAATCACTCTAATAATTTTGGGGTCGGTTGGTAAACGGGGTCAAAGGTCACGGGGTCAAATATATATCTCGAGGACCACTTGAGCGATTTGAACCAAATTTGGTACGCAAGTTCCTTAAGTCAAGGAAACTCATTGTATTGATTTAAGGGTTGGTTGGTCAACGGGGTCCAAGGTCACCGGGTCAAATATATATCTCGGGGACCGCTTGACCGATTTGAACCAAATTTGGTATTCAAGTTTCTTAGGTCAAGGGGAAGTCCCCTATTGACTTTGTGGTCGGTTGGTCACGGGGTCAATGGTCATCGGGTGAAACGTCAGAAGATGTGGGAAGAGGAGATTATGACCATATTTTCGTCAGTTGACCTCCTATGACCAAATTTCGTCAATTATGCGAACCGATTCATCTACGTTATTTCGCTCATGCTTTGTCATGACTAGTTATATTGTGGGGTTCATTGTAGATTATTGGGATTCCCACATGTGGAATATTTGTGGATTCAGACTGGAACTTATGAATTTAATGACATTCCTTACATAAAATTATGTAAAAAAATGATTGTTTGTTGGTATTCAGTATTCATTGCTGTTAGCCAATAAAGAATAACAAAAAATGTATTTAAAAATCTGGGAATGTATTTATTGGATTTGCACATATTTAGCATTTTAAGAAATAATAATAAGTCTGCATTAACACAAAGTGTCACCAGATCAGTATTGGATGTGTCATAAAGTTCAAATGTAAGTGTGATCGGTGTTCCTATGAAGTAGGGACTTGCAGCTATCATGGCATTCAGTTTGGTACACTTCTCCTCCAACGACAGCACTGTTTACAACCACTTTGTCATAAATTGTCCATTCCTTGAAACCCTCTGCAGTCTGCACGGATTTTAAGGCGAGCTGCCTGTTCCAAAGTGTCACTTCCAGCAAAAAAAGTGAGTTGTGCGGCACGTGGTACATTGTCACCGTGCACCTTGCAAGGGGCAGTGGGAATGGCACAATTAATATAATTCAGTTCTATGAATGTGTCAGCCCCACCTGAAATTGAAATAGTCACAAAATAATTTGAGTAAAATAAACGCATAATGTATTAGGCACCGAAAATTGCTATAGTGCTGATCGAATTGGTAATGTTAAATTTTTTGCATACCGCATTGCACAGCTCGATTCTGGTCAATAGTGAAGACAAGATCTCGGTTAATTTTACTGAAGTCCTCAAAATCAGCGTCAGGTTCAGCAATGGCAATCAAAAAAGTTGCAAAAAATGTTCTTAATAATATGCCCCATTTTATAGGATAACGTATAATGAATATGAAAGGAGTTTCTCATTAATTTTAACAATTGGAATCAACCAAAACCTTAAAGTGGCCAACCAAAGGAATACAATTGCTACAAAATTTGTGGAATGTATGGCACTCTCATGAACTGAAAATGAATTTTACAGGTGTAGGGCGAGAAGAACAATAATGAGTTATTGTTAAAGATTACGAATTTCTCAAGTAGTGATAGTTTTTAGATTATCAGTCATTATCAGTTTGTGCATAGGGTGTGTACTGGTAAAGGAGTTGTTTTCTCTCATGAAAAATTGAGGGGTGCATCATTAACAAAGAACTCATAATGCATGCATATTATTGCATAGGTATGTACATAAATTCATTCAGGATTGTGCATCATTGTCTAGTAATGTAAGCTGGAAATAATGCGGATTGAAGCAAATGTAGAAGTGTAGCTGTAGCGCAATCTTAATCAATGTCAGTGGTGTTCCAAAACAATATTCTTTACGATTATCATCATCATTATATTACATCAAATAGAAATGTGATTGTCATTTCTTTATGTTTCATTCCTTTTTAGCCAGGACTCCCGGTTAGGCCAGGAGTATTAATTCTGCTCATCAGTGACGTATATATGTAGGTATGTATGTATAATTGATTTTTCTAATGAGAAATGAGACTCTGAAATTTCATCAGTTTGAACTTTGGAGAAAGACAGTTTGACCGGAAGGAAACACGATATCCCATAAATATCTTACTACATAATATACAATATTGGTATATAATGCTAAATGTTTAAAAAAAGTGAGTTTAAGATATACTACTCGGCATGTATAATGACTTACACTGACCCCTTTTCAACCAATATCCAAAATCTAATTGGAGAAGGATATATGCTGTACTATACATTATCATGAATCAAGAAAAGAAAAAGTGCACAGGATCCTTAACCTTAATCTCCATACTACAGAGCGCACTGCTTTAAGGGAACTATTGTTTTAAAGTCCAGTTTGAGCTCTCGTGTTACTCGAGAGGAGTGATGAGTGAACTATTGAACATGATATTCACATTCTTTCTTGATGATGATAAGTATCAGTTCCTGCAATAAAGCTCGCTAATGACGAATCAAATATCACATAACCGTTATGTCATAACTGGTTAAGCCAATGCACAGTGGAGTCGTCACACTCGTTTTCTCAAACTTTTGCCCCTCTAGCTCTCCTTCGCTCTAGCAATGCTGTCATGTACCTTTTGATTCAGATAAACTGATTCAATATACCATTTGAATCAATAGGTCATACGATTCAATGGTTTTTTAGATCAATGTCACTTTGAATCAAACCTAACAAAAAATCTACAAAATATAAATTCTTCAGTTACCCACCGCAATTCATACTCGCTTATGGTATTGAATATTAGTTTAAGGGAAACTTGAGGATTGCAAGCGATTTAGCTGTTGAAATACATAATACGCATACCTACACATGCTTTTCCAGTAATATTCTCAACCAATCGACATACCATTGTAAACATGATTTACTCTATTCTATGTCCTTGGTTTGAAGAATATCTTTCAACTAATAATGCAGAAAAGTATGTGCTAGAAGTGCATGCCAAATAAACTTTTATGTTCTATACTGTAAATGAAATGTATTTAACAATATTAATGTCAGATATTTGAAATTTTAATTTTAACGTGAAATTCCTACTTCATATAGCAACAATAATAGTTATTAATCCAAAATAGTTAGCTCATGATAATGCCTTAAGCTATATTTCATACTTAAAATATCAAATGCAGCATAGAATGAATTTACTTATTGCATTTCATTAGATATTGAGATGCGCCATTTCATAGTGGCGTCATTCTCATTACAATTTGAAACAGTCCTGATGCTTGATCCTTCCTGCTTTAAACATTTTTGTGTTTCAGCATCTCGTATAAGAAACTGTCCATCATTTAGCTCATTGAGTTGCCATTCGTATGTCTGTAAGAGACATCGGCGAAATCTGATCTCGCCACCTTCTTCATTGCTTCCCTGTAAGCACTTATCTTCGTTCTCCGTGGCTTCTTGTGTGGCGTATGGCATCATTAACCAGCGACCTCGTTGACCTCGTATAGTGTAGAACTGATCCAACGGAGTAGGTTGAACTGGACATGGACTCATTAAGGCTTTGTCATCACTACTAAACCTGTCGGATCCAAGGAGACATTCCCCACTGGCAACATTTTCAAGTAGTGACATTGACGGTAAGCATCGTCCACGAAAACACCTCTGAAATATAGACAGACCATCTAGATAATACATCTATCTCTATGAATTTTTCGTTTGCATTAAACAAAATTTATCTTTAGTTACCCCGTATAAACATGGGCTGTTGTCAATTGGTCGCATATAATATCCAATTGGTCCATTCCAGCATATAATTTTGCTACAGTTCCAGTTTTCTCTGCCGACAACTGCTTCTGGATTATGCATCCAAGCCCTGCACTGTTCATCCATATCTGGGGCAACTACTGACTCAAAACCTGGAGAGATGATTGGTTCAGATGGCTCATCTTTTTGCTGCAAACACGCTGCTTGATCTGAAGTTACATAATCTTTTATCGTTCTGTCGCTGCACTCGGAAAAGAAGTATCGCTTTCCATCATGATTTCCTCCCATAATGTAACCGACTGAAGAACAGCCGCCAGGATAGTTGTCGTCAGTGTCATGTGGAGCACCGAGGCTAAAATATATTCACAAAAATATTGTTTACATAAAAATACTAACTGATTTAATCAACACTAGTTTTGAAGCTGTACTTGTGACCAATCTCATGTGCAGCAACATCCACACTGTTGAAATTAGCATCATCGTCATAGACCAATGAACCAGTTTTCCGTTGACACGCTCCTCTCACATATGCAAGGCCTCCATACCACTCCAACTTAGCACCGGTGACGCAAACTGCCATGTCAAATTTCGGCAATGCATCCGTTTGTCCCCAAACCCAGTCACCAAATCTTCCAAGAATTCTCCCTAAGTCAGCTATACCTTCTTCGTTTCTGGACTCCTCAATGAAAGGTTGAGCATCTGTGCTCTAGATTGCCATTAAAGAATCAGTAAGTATGTACATAAAATAATGTTGTAGTAGCAATACTTAAGAAAGGAAATTTGAAGATGAAAGCAATTTACCGTGATAATGGTGATTGACGTGATTACGAAGGAAATATTACTGCTGGGTAATGTTTTATAGCGCATATTTATATCCCAATAATGTACCGTCCAAAAGTTTAATATCTGTTGTCGGTCGTTTTGAAATTTTGCACTCCATTCTTTGTCACATACTATGGCTACTTCAACAACGTAATCGTGTACGTCGACATTCTTTCCATCGGTTCTTGTATATGTCAGGTTTACTCCAGTTTCAACTACACAAATATATTAAAACCATATGAGCAATAAGCTATGGCACAATATATTAAAAAATAGTGGCTTACCGTAATCACGACGATCATTTCTTTTCAAATCTGTTAACGATATGTTTACTCCATTATCACGAAGCCTCATTCCGTCCACCAAGCCATCCTAACATTTTTTAATATCCAAATTGAATATTACTGTTAAAAATTATATTTTAAGTATTCATTAAAAACCTCACCACAACACGGTTTCCTTTCGAGTCTTTTGTAATTCTTAACACTGCTCAATTTTGATAATCGATATGAACATCTTCTGCCTTCCTTTTTTCATGGTCAGGGGGCGAAGAAATGTCCAGAAACGTGCGTCCAGTAACACCATCCGAATGTGCAGCAATGTATTTTAAGTTTGAATGCAAAATCTCAGTTTCTAAAATTTTCCCAAACGTATTCTTAGGAGCTTCAGTTGAGTTTATTTAAATAATTCTTAAAACAATTCGATATTTACCTGGTCTTCCTAATTTTAAATTGTACTTTCGTCCTGATGGCGCATCTACTTCAATCTCAATTGTAGACTTTGATATGGAAGGCCCTGATCCGTTTCCTGAAATTTATAATTTCTTACTAATATTGTATGATAAGTTGCAAAATTTATGAGCTAAACGGTGATGTGCTTTCATGCTTACCATGTACAAGGGAGAAAACCCCTATCAAAAAAACTCCCAAAAATAGTTCAAAGGACCTCATTTTCGAGCTTAAATATGGAAATAAACTAAAATTGTTGGTTTATGGTAACTAATTGTAAAGTTGTTTGATCTGCTTTCAGTTTCTGAATGATTTTCATTCAGTTTTCGAATCGCTTTTATATGAGAAAAATTGTTGATATCAAGGTTATCTGCGACAGTCATACTTGCCAAAATTTGTAACTAATAACATGCACAAAAAGTGTGCGTGCTCAGTTTCAGTGGAAAATTTAATAACATATAAATATTGTCAGAGGGCAATGAAAGGCCGGAAACGGTTGAAGTAATTTAATGAGAAATATGTCAGACGAGCCAAAATACTTTTCAACAACAGGATTGACATTCCAGCTTACAATAACATTGTGATTGATAAGCGCTTATCTGCAACATTATATGAGTACATAAACTTTCATGTATAAATTTGATATCTCAACAAGTGCAGCTTAACTTCACAAATCCTTCGTCAGCTCATGTAATAATTTGACCACATTTTTTTCGGTAGAGAAAATCTGTGTAAGGAATTTACGCAAGAACTGCTAATGACTCTATAGCTAATGATCGCATGAAGTAGATAAAGTCCACAAATATTTCTAAGTAAGTTAAACAAGTATTTGTTTAAGGTTAAATTGAACTTAAAATGCCGTAATATATCTGTCTTTATATAACATTTGCAAAGATAATTGTTTATCAATAAATTTATTATCTGGTTCTAGTTACCAACCAAAACAGAAATTCATTTTACACTGTGCGTCCTGTGCTTGACAGAGATAAAACTGAGAGTGGTTTCCGGCCAACAACCTAAAGGACTTGTCCAGCCAAATCAAGTAAATCAATCGAGAAACAATAAAATCATTTGAAAAATTATCTGCTCAATAGAAAAGAATGAATTGGAAGGCTATATCTGCTCAAATCTTATCTTCAATTTGTAACTTATATAGCTTTGGTATTACGCTCTAACCTGTTTTCTCAATCATTGGCACATATATTTTTAAAATAAATTTTTTTCAGTAGTAAATGTTCCCATTTGCGATATGCAAGCACGGCACCAAAATTTATTTTCTATCGTATTTTTCAATGAAAGCAATTTGAGATGACGAATTTGTTAGAAAAAACAGTTTAATATAAGTTTACTACATGTTTTATACATACTTACAATTTCATGCATGCGATGTCATTGATGTTCAAAATAATCTGTGGACAAATATCAGTGAATGGAGTGCATAGTTTGCAAAAAACGGCAAATGTGACGGTAAATTCTCATCTCATTTATTTTTTCTTGTATAGTTTTTGTTGCAGAACACAATAAATATATAACCAATGGTGTGAATAAGGTTTTGATTGTATTTCTTTGTTTTTTATGAAGTATGAATGCAAATTGCAATAATAGTAATAAATAGTCACTCTAGTTCGAATACACAAATCAATTTCTTCGTATAACACAAAAAATTTTCAAAAAATTCATGGATTTTTCCTTGCTTTAAAATTATCATTAATACACTCGTTTTATTTGTTTAGTACCACCTTTTGCCTCGGAAGTGATATTCTCTTAAGAAATGAATGCTGTAGCAGAATATTCAAGGCTTGTTAACTTTTGCCATCAAGCAAGCATTTCTTTCAGGGCATTTGTACTTAAATAAATGGAAGAAAATGGCAAATTAACTACATGTGTCATTATTTATTATTCTAATTCACATTTACTCGTGACATTCAATACGTTTTGGTGATTCTGACGGATTCACACACTTGGCTAGAGCTCATTAACTACTGCTTGCTCAATCGTGAGAAAGCGTTATGTTGGTTTATATGTTCAGCAATTGTCCTTTAAAGGTTTCTTCAACGTTTCTCTAATTCTTTTAAAAAATTGCAAACACAAAACTATTAGTGGTCCAAAATTTCAAGATGATTTTAGTACAAATTTTATTTGGTTTGAATGACTTCACAAACAAGATTTGTACAAGTATTGACAATAAACTTAGAGTTATATAGTTGCACTATTGACAGCAATTAAAAGATGAAATCCATGATACTAGAATAAAGTTTTTCCGCAAAATAAACGGTCCGATTCGAGTTCTAGTTCCCTCTTCATAACCCCTTTAACTTAATGTAAAATGCTTTAACATATAGCTTAAAATACAGTAATATCTTTTAACCTAACAACCACGTTAATCATCTTCAAATTTTCTAACGTTTCTAGAAATCGTCTGTACACTAGCTCTACCGCAAAGCTTACGAACCCAGCAATTATAAGTGTTCCAGCGAGAATAATCAAAACTGCCAAGAAACTATGAGTTCCAATTGGATCTCCGGGGACAAA
The DNA here is from genome assembly GCA_034700605.1 of Willowsia nigromaculata. Lineage (NCBI taxonomy): Eukaryota > Metazoa > Arthropoda > Collembola > Entomobryomorpha > Entomobryidae > Willowsia > Willowsia nigromaculata. The sequence continues at coordinate 8,472 of JAQIXX010003923.1, forward strand.
CTTGTGAGGATCCGGGTCTTCAACCAACAACTTGCGATTGTATCGATCAGCCAACTGTGCCCAGTGTTCCCACTTGTCTGCCAATCCACTTTCCAAAATTCTTTGAAATGTTTTCATCATCCAAACTTGATTTACTGTATATATTTCCACAAAATGTACTGAAACTAAAAAAGGCTCTGGAATGATGGAGCACTCTGTATTTTGCTTTTGAAATAAATACACGCTCAAATTCTTGGAATGTAATGCGTTGAATTTATGATACCTCCCAACTATTCGTAAGTAGCCTTTGAGCAACAATAACAAATTTTCAATGGATGAACTTGAAGTAGTAATGAAATGGAAACTGCTATTAAGCATGGGAAGTATGCCTCTCTCCTTAAATTCGAAATAAAAAACCCCCCAAGGATGACTATGCCAATATGGCTGCCAGAGTATTTTATGCCCATCTTTTATTACATCGACTACTGAGTCTGGTAGCTTTGGAAACGTGGGCACCGTTAGAACGCTCAAAACTTCATTTCCATAGAAACAGCACAACAGCATTCCAACAAGTTCAAAGAGAACAAATAGTAAATTGTATCTAAAATATTTCGGGGTATATTTTCCAAGAATTGCTCCCACAATTTCCAGAGTGTAATCAATATTAAACCCTTCCTTTATGTTGCAGACCATTATAATTCCAAATAGGAAAACGGATGATACAATTAGCGCCCAGCATTTATAGGTGAATGGCTGAGACCATGTTAAAAATGAGCTAGTAAAATCTTTGTTTCCCATCTCGTACGTGGAGCAGAAAAACAAATATTTTGGATCAAATTTTGAGAATCTTAAACTAGTCTTTCTCCGGTAAATTGACTGCAAGTTGTGTCCATGGTCAGAGTAACTAATGTGATTAATGATATATTGTCCGGTATCAGATATAACTGCCGACTTCCAAAATTTTGATTCGTCTATCCCGTGGAGACAAACTGTCATGTTGTGGTGTGATGCAAGCAAAGTTGAGGACATAAGTTGATCGCCACATTTACCAAAGTCTTTCCAAACGCCTTTCTTACCTAAAATGTAACCAAAACATGCAAACGGGTCTTCTTTAAACATATTGAGGTTATGAAAGTGGCGCAAGTAAATGGCAATATCTAGAATTCGTCTGTTGCCATGGTAAAACATATTTTTGTGATATTGCAGCGGGTTAACAAAACTCCACATCCAAAACACATTTAAAAACCCATGAATTTTTTGCAAGTGGCAGTATTCATTGCAAATCACTAAATATTTAATTTTTATCGCAAAATTTACCATTGTAGGATACAATATGATTTTAATTGCGGGCGTATTTCTTTGATAGTCTGTAAAGTATAAAGTTGAGCGAGCAACAAAATAACGATCGCGACTGAGATGAGCTTTGGTAACCAAAATCATCAAAGTAGTTGGCATCATCAAATATTCGTAAAATGGATCGACTCTTCCTGCTTGATCAGTTTTAATAATAATGTGAAAGGGCTGTGCATGCTTAAATTTAAAATATGTATGCACGTTCCGGCTACTAAAGTTGGAATTCAAAATGAAATATTGAGTATTTGGGAAAATATAATTGCAAGTTGAGTAGCCAAATAAATGTACGATATACGTTTCACTTTCCCTCTTAGAAAGTAGCTTCAGAAAGTTTCCTAAGTTTTCCCATAGTAATTCAATATTACACAGATCACGACAGTTTATAACAGGGCAAAAGGATATAAGAAAGATAATATGTTTAAAATTCACTAACATCATTAACATTTATTTGGTTTCTCTATAGTAGATATTTCTAATCCACTCTTTTCACTTGTTATCCCTATCCGACACCAGCGCTGCGCTGATTACACTAATGATTAACTTGATGATTTTCTACTCATTTGAAGGTAACCTTTTAATACGAATAAGATCAAAAGAGAAATAATTTTCGTCATTCATAATCATTATTTGAATAGCAGTTTGCCTTGTTTAAGCAGACAACTACAAACTACTTTGGTATTGTAAAACACAATTGTTAGCTCAGATGAATTGATCCACTAAAAGGATTTTGAACAATACCATAATATAAGTATGCATTTTATATTACTGTTGCTGACGGATAACGAGAGAATTTTTTCCTTATGAAATTTGTAATTCATTTAGTAGTTTATATGCCAAGGCAAATAAAGCATCATCATTTAAGAAACAATAGGCAGATACATAGAATATCGTTTCAATTCACAGACAAAGAACCTTGAACACAAAGGAAATTTATTGGAAGGGATCATTTTTAACTGAACGATGATGACCGCACAACAAACTAGTTGGTTTACACTAAACACGGTCCACTCAAGTAGCTCAAGTATTCAAGTATTTTTGTTCTGAAACCTGAATTTTCCAGTTCGCTTTTACAGTGAATTTGAAAACTACTCTTAAGAACCGCGACATGGCATAAACCTGAGGTTCTGATCATCTGATTGGTTGGTTGAAGAAAAACACGATGATGATGATGACGTCACACATATAAAATCGCATTGTAAACAATGCTTGAGATTTTATAAGATCTTATAATCCCATCTGTAATGTAGACCATCTTCATACACAAGTAAGTCCACAGCAACAACAATGATACCCTATACAACCACTGCTTGTTAGCAAATATAATAAAATAATTTTGAATATTCCCTGCGCTTATGTGTATCGTTTTACATTGTTTACTCCAGAAATCTTCATTGTTCTTGAAACTTCTGAATAACTAACTAACTTCTGAAGTTGAGCTTTAATTGCCATGTATTTTATGTGAAAATTGTAGGATGCAATTTAGTGTATAGTAAAGTATTACTGTATGCACATAAGGTATAATATATGGTGAAATCCAGATATTAAAACATGTTACAACGAATTGCTTTATCTCTTTTAGTATGGTTTTAATTTGCCTTTTAGTTTCAACTAATGATTTTAATAATTCAAAAAGTACATCAATAAATCTCAACCTTCTACTTATAAAAGTAAGATATTGGTGAGACAAATGCAATGTCATTAACAGTAAGAGGAACTATGCAAGAAAATCAGGAAAATATGCATGCAAATATGCACGAAAAATAGGCAAAATAGGACATAAAATAGGACAAATAGTGACGATAAAAACTTAAATCAACTTAAATTTCCACAAACTCCCTCATCAAGAAAGACTAAATCTAAATGCAAAGAGTCACAGTTAGAGGCAAATCATTAATACTTGAGTAATTGTTATCAGTGACAGTTGTATATTTACCAACTTGAGTGGAATTTTGAAAAGGAACAATCTAACTAGCAAGCTATAACTGTAACTTAAACCTATATGAACGTAGGCTATAACATTGCAGTTGTTCTTGTAATTGTAAGCATTTTAGCAGCCTCGTATCAGTTGTTAGTCGTGGAAGTGTGAGATAGTACTATGTGACTAGTCTTGAAACAGGAAAAACATTCGCATAATAAACTTGGAGCCAACATTTGAATGCATCGCAATCATTTTCTTCAGTTCCTTGCCTAGATATTGATTAAAATTAGTATCTAAGTCCTTTATAATTTACACGGTTTAATATAACGCAACTTTTACAATAGCAAATATTCTCATAGGTCTTTATGATCATGTAATTAAAGTATTCAAATTCCAAACATAAATGTACATTAGGAATATGTTGTTTAGCATTCGATGACCATGTATACGATGCCGATGTATGTATGTATGTATGTATGTATATGGCTATTCAATTCCATGATTTTGTTACAATACTTACAATTATAAGAACATCCACAGGGTTATAGCTTACGATTAGAAAATACCTGCTCTGCTGAACAGATGTATATCATATGCACTCATTGTTAGTCTCAAATAGTTGATTTTAAGCTAAAATATTTATTTATTTGCAATAGTTTTAGGTTCGAAACGAATTCAATTCAGAATTTATTTTGAAATCCTTATAACGTTGTGCGAATATATCAATCAAGTAAACTTGGAAGTAATCGGTTTTGTTATCACAAACTATTGTTCTTTTTTAAATCCAACTTATTTTGGATTAAGATGCCTTTCTTTTAAAGAAAATGTAAAAACTAATACACCGAAAATATAATCGAATAGGTATGTCGATCTTCGAAGAGACAAGTCAATCAAAAAAATTTAAAGTATATAGCATATAATCGATTTAAAAAGTGCAATCCAAATTTAGAATGCCCAAGCTTAGATAAATACTAATAGTATTAAGTCATATTAATAAAAATCATTTACAAGAACATATCTAATTCCGCTGTCAATTTGGTTTCATTGGAGACATTTCGATTTTGCTCCATGTCAAATCACAAATAAAGCATCAATTCACTTGTACGTAACTCTGTCATCAGTAGTATTGCGAAAGCTCCACTAATCTTTAGTACGAATATTAAAGGATCCCTAACGTATTGAATTATTTACAATATGATTCTGAAGCACTTGATGACTAGTTACGAGTGAAAGGCGGGTATGAAACGTATCTATCTACATGTCTAATAATATGTAAGTTTTATTTCTTCTCTCCTTTTTCGTTTCAGTTTTCAGACATTGACGGAATCATGTCTCCACGATGCAATCATTTCTAAATTCATTCCACATAACCAACTGCCTTTGCTCATTAAAAATTCAAAATATAATTTCACCAAGACATAAAGTCTATTGCTGTCAGCGTATGATAAAAATTTAAAAATTGAGTTCTCCTGATATGCTCCATTATGGCTGATATAAACTGTACAAGCAAATGTGAAGATATAATTCTCGTCAGCTCATATCAGCTTAATAATTAAATACTTTCTCGTATAAAATAACTGACAAGACATTTCCATAAGAACTGTTAATAAATAAATAAATCTGTGTCGCCGCATAAAATAAAGCGTTCTTTATGCAAGCGAACTTGTTATTTATTTATTTTCTTCATTTCCATAAAATGCAAAATATATATTAGCTTTTAGTATAAAACCTTTTAGCTGTTCTCTTGCTGACTTAACTGGTCGCACTCATTCTTCCATATCCAATCAATAGGTACAAACCACTTAAACTAAAGCAACACCATTTTCCGTATAAATGCTTCTACTAGACAATCTACAACGTTTTCAAAAACTTTGTCAGTACTCCATTTTTTCGACAGGAACACTGTTCCGTTGGGACAAAAAAGGATTTTGAAAATGGAAAAATATCCACTGATCGAAAGGCTGCAGTCAACATAGTTATAATTTTAGTCATCGCAATTCAAGGATATTACAAAACCATTAGATCAGATTCCTCAACTGAGCATATTTCGTTCTTTGAGCGTGTATTTTTCCCATTGTTTATGGCCAATTACTTTATCTGTCTCTCTGTCACAACCACACTGCAACAAAGCGCTAAGCTTGTATGTACTTACATAAATGGGCATATTGAGTTAAGCAATTTCCTAAAAATAAACACCACAAAACCATATCAACTGGATTTGTTGGAAAACGTAAATCTGCTCGTGATCAAGCAGTTTGCGCAAGTAGTTTTTTGTAATGTGCTTGCAATTCTTTATGGTATTCATTGGTTTAGCCCTTGTAAGCCGACTTTAGCTGGGTATTGGCTACTTGAAGAGTGCAATAACGAAAGTTTTTCATTAAGATACCCTGTTAGTTTATTAATCAAGGTTCTAGTGTTTTTGGTTAATCATTGGTCATACTATTTTACTAGCAGTGCTGTTCCACTTGCCGTTGGAATGATTGTGCTTTGCACTACGAGTTTTCGTTTATATTTATTAATCTACCAATTTATTTGCAAACCCAATAAAAACGTGTCATCATTAGAGTTGGCTATTTTGTACAGACGGCAACAGATTCTGGCTTCGTACATGAACGAAATTCAGCGTTGGGGATTCACTGGGGCTATATGCTTCTTGGCCGTAATAATTCAAGGGGTTTCGCTTGTTTTTCTTATCAAGTTAAAGAAAAACTTGGGAAATTTAATTCCAATCATATTGTTTTTTGGGGAATATTTTACGTCTATGTTCTTTCTGGTTTGTGTTCCAGGAGCACAAGCTGGTGTTTACACTGCATCAAAACTCGTCTTACAGAAGTTACGCCAAGAAGCACGAACGAATTGGCCGAATCAGTGTTTAAAGCGGAAGTGGAAAGATAAGTTTTTTTGCTCGTGTTCTTACATCCGAGTGGGATTTGGCTCTTTTAATTACGTCGATTCTCAGACTCCTTTGAACTTATGGGATAGAGCAAATGATTTAACGATAAATATTATCCTACTTGAATAAATGGTTGATAAAATCAAGTACTTCGCATTGGGGGGCTTTAATAGGAATATCAAAATAACTTGCTGGTATATAAATTAGCCAACAATGTCAGTGGTAGAAATAGTTTTCAAACAAATGTTTATGGATACCGCATGGTTAATTGTAAAACGTCACTTGCATTTCTGGCTGGTAATAAATCAAAATTAAACTCTTTAAAATTTTGATTATTTATTTGTTACTTTTCAGGAAGCAGTTTGTCTCATACTAGCAAAACATAGTATAAGATATAATTGATTTTATAATTATTATGATAGATTTTATAGCATGGTTTTGCTAAAACAGACATGAGTTTTTCTCAAAATTTACAACATGTATTGTATACACACACCATCTTTATTAGAATTAGCATTCAGGAGTCTATAAACTTTGTATAGAGCTACCTACAATCGTTTAGAGCGTGGATATTTAAACTACGTGGTTAACCACAAGTCGTATAATTAATTACCTACATGTCCTGTACTGTAATATTTAAAGATAGAGTAAAAAAAACATTTTGTCGTTTTTGAAATATGTATATACGCTCGTGGTGGATAGGACAATATGTGAGTACGGCGAAATGTGATTCCACTGGCTCTAATATTTTTTTTACATATTACGGTAAAATTTGCCATGAAACTTGAAATTAAGTTTATCTGGTTTAAAATAATTGTAAATATATATTAATAAATGCTAAAGTTGATGAGAGCAATAATGCACCAGCCAATAACAAGTGTATATTCTGTGTTCAGATTCAGATAAATGTTAGCAATACTTAAATCGTGAAGATAATCGGGTATATTTGTTTAAATTTTTATGTATTCTTTATTATCGTGATTTGAAGAAGTGATTTTTAGTTTTTACTTATATCAAATCAAAATCAAGAAATCAAGATAATTTAAAATTCAAATGTTCCAAGTCAAGAAACAATTAAGTATATCTTTTTACCTTGAGTTTTTCATAAACCTAAATGTATTTTTTCGTGTTTTTTAAATCCCACTCTTATCACCTTTGCTGTGAGACCTTTCCTCAAAATTAACAATTAGGTGTGCTGATTAACTAGGATTTTTCCATAGTTTAAAGCAAGTGTGCGTTTTTTTACATTAAGAGCAACATGTTGCTTGTATTTGTTAATATATTTGAATAAAAGTTAGTTTTTGTCTCCTTATCAAAGACTGCAGTTCCATAGTACACTTTCACAGGTCTTTGTGACACAAGTCGCCTTCGCCAATATTTAAAGTATGCTTCAACTGGGAATCGCCCACTCGTTGTACCATTTATCCAGTATTTAGGAAATTTAGTCGGACAAGTATGCAAAAATCTATTGCTACGTTCCCGTGATTCAATTATCTGGGGCAACGTTGCAAATATCACAGAATATATTACAAGAGTTACAAACGAAATTAGTACATACACGCCAGGTTGAAGGATTTTCCAGCCTTGAAGTAATATCCAAGTCCCGACAACTGTTACCATAAAACCTATTCCCATCATCAAAGCAGCAATTATCCTAAAGGGTCTTTCCAATATGGAATTAACTAATTGCAATTGCTCATAAAGGCGAAACTGGTTGGTATTTGATGGTGAAATCTGACTTATAATTTGAACACAACTTGAGTATATGCCAAATAAAGACACCGTAGGCAACAAAATCATTGTAAATGATCTTGTCGCTTCCATCCACCACCATTGCGTCAGCATAAATCTCAAAAGAATTACAAGTGATTCAGGAATATAGTGATTCAATTTCAAATCCTTAAACACTTCATACGATGCATCAAACTTCGCGTGAATAAGAAACAGTGCAATCCCAAGCCCACTTAAAAACTGAAGAAAGTTTATGAAATGCATTGTTAGTCCTATTTTGTCAGCAACTGTGTCATGTTGGCAAATTTTCCGTAATTCTGAAATAAAAATATTTAATTTCATTGTAAAAAATGTCATCGTATATTTGAATTAGAGAAATCTTAGTAATCTACCTTCCAAAAATAGTTTTCTGTGAGAGAGATGAACAGCATAACCAACACAATTAGTATCAGAGCGTAATTTTCTATCAAACTTATGCAGTGCATTTAAACCTTCCTCATAAAATATACAACCGTGTCTCTCGATTACGAAATTTAGGCAGCAAATCAGTCCAGCACAACCAGAAAGTTGAATATTGAAAAGCAGCAGAGGAATTGGTACAGTATTTGTCAGCATAAATTTGCAAATGATGTATACACAACAGAGTGTCATGAGAACTAAACTTCCTGTTGCTATTCGAATGGGAAGAAGTTTAAGGAACTGCTTTTCAACAGTGAACCTCTCATTTTTAATATCAAAAGACACCCAATGTGGATACAAAACTCTGCCATATGTGATGTTATTAAAGTGGTAAGCTTTCCAAAGCAATGGAGTCGCCATACCTTTAAAGCTCACTATTAGTAATTTTATTATAATTTAAAAGTAAAAAACTTAGTGAACCTTTTTGCGCTTTTAAAAACTCTTGATAAAAATCAAAGTAGAGTTCTGCTTTAGAATTGCAAAGTGTTGGGGCATGTCTCTTTAGGCCCAAGATTAGAGTGCTTAACTTATTGCTAAAGTAAGTTTGTAATTCAAACCCAACACTACCGCATGTAACATAATTTTGTTACATTATATGACGTAAATACGTACTATTTATAAAATACTTAATTATTATTACAAGCTTTTTCGTGTTAGTGCCTTGCAAGACTGGATAATTAATGACGTATTTTGTCAAAGATTAATTACGATTTGAATTCTTAAGTAGGGAATGTGTTTCTAGAACGAGGCGATGTAAATAAATTTTGGTTTTCACTGAATCTAGTTTACTTATCGCAAGTGCTAAAGTGATGTAGACAGTAAAGTAGTGGTTTGATACTTTTTAATATCATAATTATGAGATATAGTAGCAACTGGTATGTACTTTTTTATATTATCAGGATGTATCTTATAAGAACATATGAGATATTGGCTAAACATTCAACTAATACTTCTGTTACACAAAGAGACGAAACTTGTGTTGGATTTAGCCATTTTATATGATAATGTTTACTGAAACATTTACTAAATA
>JAQIXX010003924.1:0-17834 GCA_034700605.1 Willowsia nigromaculata
TTTTTATACGCCGGGATACTATCCCCTTTAAACCAATGATTATACTAAGAATTTTTTGCCGTGTATGTAAATTTTCAGCCTTGCTTAAATAATTCTCTTTTAGTACGAATCGCACGGATCCTGAAATTCTTGAAATGCCTCAAGGATGGGCAACAAAAGACTAATCTATTGGTTATGAGAAAAGCTGTAGTGTTGCTGTTTTGTGGGAGTCAATGGGAGGACTATGGACAGGAGGTGCATTTGCTGCCTAATGGGAAGGAAGTTTGAGAGAACACATTTTTGTTCCAGCTATCTCCCATACTAGACAGAGATTGTTGCCTGAGAGCGCAAGCTCGCCAGCCAGCTACAACAAGGAAGTATTTAATAATATATTGAGGCAGCGCCTTTGGATTCTGATAATCAGAAATACTTTGAGTATTATTCGTGTGTGCAAACTAAGATTAGCACAATCTGATCCGCCAAGAATGGAAAATCTTCCTTGATACAGGACGGAGCCAGAGTCTCGAGCTTGCACAATCTGTGGAATGAACTTTTTTGGCCAGATGGAGGTGATCAGTAGAAGACGAAGAAAGAGGAGATAAGGAGTACTCATTACCTGTATGACAACTTAGGCAGCTAGTCTCGATGTCACACACCACTCCCCCACATCTGGTGTCTATACGTAGGATGATAGCTAGACGTTAATGTCGATAGGAAATTCACAGTTTCAATATGACAAACGTAAAGCGGCCAATAAAGAGCTTAAATTGTCACTGCAGGACTTGGATCAGGAAAGGATGCATTGCATTGTCAAAAAGTGCCTAGCTAAGGCTCAATAATGTGTTTGGCCAGAAAATTGAGGTGATCACATCACCTGTGAGTGTGAACATCATCAAAATTTCTAATTCATTTTGGAAGCCATGGATTGCAATTTTATCAAAAAATATATTGATAAAAACTGTTTGTAGAAGTATAGAGGGTGAATATTACATAGATTGTAATATTGGGTTATGTAATAATTGTCCAAACATGGTATTTGTGAAAAATTTAAATAGAATAGTTGAAGAATACGACACCAATGGCTAAATACAGGTTCCACGGAAAATAAATTAATCGCCATGTATTTGGAAAATTTTAAAAATTATCATAGTCAATGAGTTTCCCAAAATCCCCAAACATGAGTTTGTCAAACGAAAACAGTTTATCAAATGGCATAAAACCAGCATGATAAAGAATTCCGCATCTTTATTAGTGCAGGTCACCTTTGCCCAAAATTATTCATTCATTGTACCAAATGCAGTAAATGTAGTGTTATTTTCAAATAATTCCAACTTTTTGTGAAAAATATGGAAGAACTAAATTTAGGATTTTATCTGTTTCGACAGGGTCACCACTTAAGTATTAAGCAGGCAACCATCCATCCATTCATGGTGCATTGGTATAACACCTAAGAGGAGAAATCTCATTACCAAACAAACTGCGTTATCAGCAATTAACTCATTCATATGTTTCATGATTTTAAGTATTTCTGTCGTCCGGATGAGTGGAAACAAATTGGTCGTAGTTATAGTGCGTGTTCATTTATACTATTTCTTATTTTAATCTACGCATGCGTCGACATATTTGAGAGAAGATTGATCCAATGGCGTAAAGCGGAAGCAGGGATAACATTCTGGATCTGACTTGTTCTCCATCAAATATTCCTAATTTCAAAAGGCGCGAATACATCTCATCCGACAGCGGTACTGAGGATGACGTTATCGAAATTAACCTCCCTTCATCCATTGATAGAAAACGGGAATACATATCATCTGATAGTGAGATCCATGAAAAGTTAAACCCTTTTAAAATATGGAGGATGGGAAGACGTGAAAGCAACCTGAAAATTTTTCAACAGCCGAGAAAAAGGGACAGGAAATTTTTCAAGTAAAGCAAGATGAGACCAGTAGATTTCTGGGATGGAAGACCAGAGTCGGGAAAAGCGAATGATAAATTTGGTTGAACCCAAAAACAGAGTCATGAGGAGAAGCCATCCCAGGCTCTTGGTAGCACACTATCTCAATATTACGAAATATTTCTCCGCTGTAATTTGGACATTGTTGATGCGTTGTTTGATAAGTTTGAAGGTTTTTGAGAGGAATTCGTCTCAATAAGAGCTGATTGACGATGATGATGTCATGGAAATTAACCGTCGCAAGATTAGGTTGTCAGGCTGTCAATCTGACGAGAAATATTACAATAGACTGGTTGACTACTGGTTCAATTTAAATGCTTGTAAGTTCAATTTCAAACGACAATAATTTTTCGTATTTTAGGGATCTAAGACTTCTCGTTTGGCAATCAAAACATGCAATGCAGTCCACTTTCTATGTGAGTGTCCAACTTAATTAAACCATGTCGATTGGAGCAGTACAAGGAATCCCGTGCATATCTCTTTGAAGTAATTTTATCATTATTTTAATCACTTTATTTAGCATACAATTTTTGAAAACTTTTCGTAATCGTTGTATGAATGATTGACGCTATAAATCCAATATAATTGTTTTCACAGGCTATGAAAGACTAGATAAGTTCACTTCTATGTTACAGAGATGCCAACATTAACCTTAAAAGAATTGGGTTTCAAAATTCAGGGCCTAGCAAGGACGGAATTGTAAAAAACGTCATACATGCGTAGTTTTGGCTGGAGTTTCAAGAGTTTTCTGCACAAAAAACGTCATTAATACCAACCGCGTGAATGAGCAAAATGAGTCGGGAGTGGGATACATCTCTGAATAAATCGCTGAATATGGCCGTAAAAATTGCCGAAACAGTTGTCCTCCAAGAAACATCATTGATCTCACGGCCACAGTTTGGTAATTTTTGCGGAGGCGTAAAGAAAAAAATGTCGTTATATTGTAATCACGCGTGAATTCGTATCGGCAACTTGGCTAGGAAAGGAAGCTCAAAAAAGAAAAGGATGCGTATTTTTGGCCGGAAAAATTCCATGCACTAACTCGAGTGGACATTGTTGAGCTCTGGTATTCTATAAAGAAACAGTATTTTTTATGACAGCAACAATTTTATCTTTTGCCCAGATGACTGACCGACTGCATACTATTGAATGTTGAAGAAAGGAATCATTCACAAAATTCACAGTAATCTGAACATGGCGTGGAACTTCTTACGTTCATTTGAAGTCCCAGTGACAAGTATTTATCCCACGAATTCATTTCATTTGACAAGTATTTTATTTATTTTCAGGTAAACGAATTTGTGCATCCTCTACGCATTATTTGCACTACAGCAAATTTCAGAAAGAAGACGCAACACAGACTTGAATGCGAGTGTTGCACAGTGTTTTTACCATGAAAGAGTTGAGGCAATAATCGTGTGATGAATATATGCCCGCATCAACGAGCCACTTTCTAACGGAAACGCTCACGTAAGGCGGCCTCATGCAGCCTTTCGTCTTGTGTTTCAGGTAGAAAGTGACTCGTTGATGCGGGCACACTTTGTAAAACAAATAATGGGAAGTAAAGTTCCTGAATAAAAGTAGTGATTTAAAAATGAATGACAGCAACTTTAATTTCACATTTTTTGCATTCATTCAGACGTTAATTTTTGTATCATAAAATGATGATCCTCCTTTCTCCTAATGTTCCCATCGGAAAAAGAGACGTCGGATGTGGAATAAGAGTGAAGAGACAGCACCTTAACAAAAACAATAGGATGATGTCATGTTGGAAATGGCTTCACCATCATTACTTCTTAATTTAGATAAATTAATATTAGCCTAATACTTACTTAGTGTTGAAAATGTCGACGGTGCATTTGCAGTCCACGGGGGATTGCAAACCGACAACCACATGCTGAACAAGAAAATGGCCTGTTATGTGATTTATCTTTATGATGTGTCAGGTTTTTACTGGTTTGAAACCTGAGTTTACAGATTTCGCACTTAAACCACTTTTTACCAAGATGGGAATTGATATACTCATTTGAATGAACATGTTGGACATATGCTTTGTCACAAATAAAGCAGACAAACATTTTAATTAATTAAAATAAAAGTCAGATGGTGTGAAATGTGAGTATTGATTCTTTTTGTTTTACCGCACAAAGTCTTATCTTGAGCTTCATGTGTTATACTAGAGACCACCTTCACTGAGATATACCACTACGCGTATTACAAGGCAGCTGACTTGTGAGTAGTGCAAGAATATTTGGACCAGACATATGACCCCAACATCAATTTTTTAATCCTCCCCCCAAAGTCAAGAGTTTGCGCTTTTAAAGGATCAATTATAGACATGGAGATTCGTTTAAATACACATTTAATACCAAGTACATAACAATTTGGTAGGGGGCAATACAAGTGTAAAGACAAAAATATTGATCCGTTTATTGTTAAAAAGGTTTTAACAATAAACAGTGTTTTAACAGTATTCGTAAAACTTTCCCTAAAATTTTAAAACTATGTTTAGAAGAACATGAAATTATTGCATTACAGGCTCACTTGTCTGTAGAGTTTACCCGAAAAGATGATAAGGATGATAAATTTGACGCTTTAGAAAATGGTATACTACAAATTATAGTGCATGCAAAAGAAATAACGGAAAAACTTGAATATTGCATTATACATAAAATTTATCTATTTGAACGAAATGGAAGCAGATACTGCTTGTCATTAGATAGTGGTATAGAAATTGGAATAGGTAGATACAACAGTATTAGAGGAGGGTGCTATGTTGAAACACCTGCTTTACTCCGAAAAACTAGAAATTGTGTCAACATTAAAACAAACAGAGATCAATGCTTAAAATGGTCAATAATCGCTAGCTTACACAAGGTTAAACATTCGGAAAGAGGAAGTGTATATGATAAATACAAAAAAATTTATGATTTCTCAGACGTAAAATATCCTGCCTTATTTGAGGAAATTGACAAAATTGAAAACAAAAATAAGATAGCCATAAATGTTTTTACGCAAGCGGGGAGACAAGCTTTAGGGAAACTAAATAAAAGGAAATATTTTCTATAAAAATCACTGTTTATAATTATTTATGCATGTGTTCATCATGAAATAATATATTTCATGGTATATTTAACTTAGCGTGAGAAAGTGCGTCAAATCACTACTTTTCTTCAGGAACTTTGCTTCCCATTATTTATTTTACAAATTGTGACCGCATCATCGTCCCACTTTCTAACGGAAACGCGGCATGAAGCCGCCTTTTGTGGGCTTTTCCGGTAGAAAGTGGGTCGATGATGCAGGCATCTTTTCATTAACAATCGTGGGCACTCAATAGTGTTGTATACGGAAGCCTGTACTTAAAGAGGTCTTTCCTCAAATGGAGCTATCAAGTATTGCATTAAGGAGTTGCAGCAGAAATAGTTATGGTAACCTATCTTTATAGTTAGTTATCCAAGATTAAATATATTCGTAAAAATAATGCGGAATTTTATAATTCCAGTGCATAGAAAGAATGATATAATAATACGTCTGGTATAATGAACATGAACTTTTTAATGAAAACTGATGAATAATGATGATTCGACCTTACTTTTGTATGATTTAATAGAATAATAATTTAATAATTAATAGAATTATAGAATAATTCATACAATATTAATTAATTTTAATAATACATATTTGCTTTTCATAAAGAAAACATTTTTAATACTTATTTTTCAAAACGGGAGTCCTTGCAGGCAGCTTCCATTGAAGCTGCTTGCATGATGCTGCCTGATGATGTTTATATGATGATTTTAAAGGAATGGTAGCATAGAACATTTCAAGTTGATTCCCGCTTGTTTGCAAACTATACATTATTGAAATGTTTTATTTACTAACATCTAAACTTAAATTATATTATACCATAATGTTATAGAGTCACATGTTATATGTAATTAAATATGTTGGTTTTCACTATAGTATATATTATCAAGGTTGTTTGATACTATATGATTAAATAGTATACCCTTCGTGTTTTAGATTATGCGATATAATCATAGTTATAATTTGTATCAATTTGTAACGCATTTACAAGGTTATCACTCAAATCTCTCGTATTGAAGATTAAGTTAGTTATTCGCACTTATGGACTTGTGGTTATACTTTCGAGCATCTTTCTCACAATACGGAGTTGTTTGAAATTTATTTATTTATTTATTTATTGTACTCTTTAAAATTGCTGCAAACAAAACTTCATCTTAAATGATGAATACTTGAATGCAGATTAAATAGCATTGACTCAAAAAATCATTTCGGTAAAAGCATTTCTCCAAGCCGGTAAAATCATTTCTCCAAGCCGGTAAAATCATTTCTCCAAGCCGGTAAAATCATCTCTCCAGCACGATTATATCATTTTTTCAGCACGGTAAAATTATTTCTTCAGCATGATAAAATCATTTCTCCAGCACGGTATACCCTTTTCTCCAGCACGGTATACCCTTTTCTCCAGCACGGCAAAATCAATTCTCCAGCACGGCAAAATCAATTCTCCAGCACGGCAAAATCAATTCTCCAGCACGGTGACATAGGCTTTATTTTACCCTTTATTTTAATGCTGCTAAGTTATGGTTGATGAATTAAATGAAAACATGTGATATAGTCATAAGTATCTACATATGCTCATCCTTAATTTATGTTTCAGAAAAGATTACTGTGGTTCTTTAGACGTCCTTATCGCCGCATATATTCAATTTCGCTATTGATTTGTCTCAGTTTACCCCTTGGTGTAGGAAAGGCGTTTTTCAAGAATATTTTTGTGAAGTTAGTTTGCCGAAAATTGACAAGAAACATTATACCGTGATGTATAAATGCCATGTACAGTGCTAGAGCTACCGTGCTGAAGAAATGATTAAACTGTGCCGGAGTAGCACCGTCTTAAGTGCTGGGAAAATTATGCCAACAAGAGCTAAATGAGTCTATTTCTTTGCTTTGTCTTAAATTCACAGATCATTGATCATATTATGCGCTGCTTATGTGGATGGCTAAATCAAACAGCCAGTCAGTATCCGCTATTGAGTCCGGCTTGAGCAACGTGATTGCTTGAGGAACCAAGCTTGCGTAGCTGATAGCTGATGACTTTTGTAAGTATTCTGTATTAGTACACCCACAAACCGTTTATTTTAAATCACAAAACGACATATTCATTACTTTGACGGTTTCTCTAGTTTACTCGAAACCTTGCATTTTGCCCTCAAATATACAACGAAATAAGCAAATCTTCACAATTAAAACCGTAGTTTTTGTGTTCAAATCGCTGCCGTTGTACACTCTCGTTTGTAACACTGCCGTTCATGTTGTGTGAGTGGACAAGCTTTTTCCTACTCGGTTTTTTCTGTGGGATGTCAAGAGGAATGTCGCTTTAATATTTTTAAAAATAGTGTCTATGTCCTCTACTGGTACTTCTTAATCAACTGTTTCAACACTGTTAGTCGTTTGATGACTTATTTTGAAAGTTTGGTCATTTCTCCTGGTACTGACTGTGTGTTGGGACCAGGTACTGGCTGATCGCTGGCAATGGAGGAACCTGCTTCTTTAGGCATTTACTCTGTTGTGACCATCTCAAGGCCAGATTCATCACCTGAGAATATGTCTTCGGGATATGTCCCCTCGTCAGATAAATAAGGAGGTTGGTACATGTTGTGGGCCGATGTGAAGGGTATGGGATGCGATGCGGTTGCTTGAATGAACCCTGCATTATTCGAACTGGTGGGTTCCGGGGGAGGCGCAATGACAGCGGCGTGCTCTTTCACATCATCACTGACCAAGTCAACCACCGGTTTCCGCGTCACTCAGGCTTGTATTTGTGTACCCACCGCCGATATATTGAAGCTGATGTCGTTTGTCGTTGGAATTGGCAACGGTTTTTTACATTATTTCGAGGTTGCGAGCGACGCATACCTCATCGTGGTTCAAAAATCGTTGGTTGCGTTTAAGTTTACGCGGCGCATTAAACTACTGGTATCGAACCTGCTTCGCAAACTTGGGGAACAACCTACACTGACATTCGTCAGGACAATTTCCAGGCTTTCCGCCACTAAACTCAATAGAGTAAGCTGTTGCGTAGAATATGGGAAGTTTAGTTTATGAGAGAGCATGCACAAAACACCAATGAGTTTACACATTTCTACTAGCAGTAAAGTAAAAGTAAAAAGGGTCACGGAACCGATTGTTCTGCCCATTGTTTGCGACCGCAAATTATTTCTGTAATATTATGTTTTGGCAAGGTTTTGATTTGCAATTTTATGTTTTACATATGAGACCGAGAGCATCATCGGGTGGGACTTCCCACATTCAGAACACAAGTTCTCTCGCAGGCGAATAAGAAAAGGATAAATTAATAGCATTTAGCTTCATAATAGACACTGCATAAGGAAAGAAGCGACGAAAGTTGATACACGATATCTCGTTTTTTTCAAGGTCAAAGCCTGAAAATTTTGTAGAAAAGTGAAAAAGGCATAACACAGTACGGAGCTTTGTTCACACACACTCATTGCCTTGAATCATACTTGCATATTGAAAAAGAAATTCACTTACCACTAGCTTCAAAAAGCTCTTCTGGTACAAAAAATCAGAATTAACTGAAGCATTCTCGGAGAACACCTGCTCTTCTTCGAAAATTAAACATAAACTTTTTTAATGATGGTCGCATTCATGCTTGATTTTGGCTTTTTCTTCTATCATTCCTTTTGTCATACGAGTATTCCACTCCAAGGAAATCTTTGTGTGCAAACCAGTCATCAATCTATAAATATTTAGCCTGACATAAACGCAAACGAAACAATGCTGCTCTTATATCTCAGGATTTGGAGAGAGAGTCTCCATTTCTATATGCATTTTATATTTTTATGTAAGATACAGACTATCATGCTATGAAGATTTTATACCATTGTAAAGATTATTATTATTAGAGTTGAGGTAGAAGCAACCAGGAAACAAAAATTTGACCATTTTTACATTTGCGTCATTATTCTAAGATGACGAGGAGAATTTGTTTATTCACTTAGCTCACTGCCTGCAACATGCCAAAATTATTTAAACCGGAAGTTGTCCTTCAGGTCATGATTATTAAGCTAAGTTTTTCATGTACTCATGCAGCAATATGCTCAGGTATGGCTGAAGTCGATGAGGATTACTCGTTTCTTGTTTGGTTGAGGGAATGGGAATGTGTGAAAGCTGGTTGATGGTAGCGTAGGGAGTAATTTTTAATTCCAACGAAGCAAGCCCATGTGAAAAAGCGAACAGGAATATGGAGTTGAAGAAAGGAACGAAAAACGCCGTAAATCGTCAGGCAAAGGATAAGGCTTCTTAAAACGTAGGCGGTTAAAATATTTTGCAACAAATAAAAATTGTCTAAAATCTTGTTCCTTTAATTAATTTGAAAATAGGATGACAGTAAGCTGGATGTTATCTCTCATAACGGAACCGGAGAAGGCGGAAGTCACGTTGCTTCCACTGTAGCAGCTGAGGAGAACTGCAGCTAACTAAACATCCAGGAAGGATACAACTTTGTAACTCAAGAGGTTACTGACATTCATCTGCAGAAACCAACTAGTTCCACTGAAAATTAAAAACCATCAACAGAAGAGACAGGAATCAAAGAACTAAAAACTGAGCCATACTTGAGAATGCAGACAACAAAAATGAGTAATATTGCGATCACCCTCCAAAAATCTTCCAACTCAGACAACAGTAGCTGAATACTGACGACAAGTAACGGAGAACTCGAGATACCTTACCATAATTCCAGCACATGTGAACCAGTTGTTGCCAATACAACCAGTGAGCAAAAACGGAACAAATATCAAAACTTTCGGTATCAGTTATAAAAGATGTAATGGAAATCATCCCATTTGAACTTCAAACTTTGAAATGGAATGGTGAAAGATGAAATTTTACGTTTTTGTCTCAAATGAACCAGAATTTTCATTAGAATCCTCACCTGGTCACCGAGCTTAGTGTTGAACTCTCAAAAGTCGGCACCTTAACTCCAACAAATATTGGTAACTTCTTTTTCTCGTCTGATCATAACAACGAAGCCAGTAGCGACAAATAATGCAACTGCAATTTCAGAAGACTTACAAACAAATCTGCGAGGACAGAAAAAATCAACTCAAACTCAGTTCAGCTCAAATGGGGTGATGGGAAAATTAGTTAATATTATATGAATGTTTTATTTTACAATTTCTTGACTCTCTCTCTCTAACGTAATTTTAATTTATACCTCTGTTGACTAGAGAGAAATATGGGCAGTTGAGTTTTTCACCGTTTCTGTTTTTCTTTCAGGAGTTTTTTCTGCGTGCTTTGTTTCTCTCAGAAATATATTCAGCGAATTTGTGATCAATGAAAATTCCGGAAGTATTTTTGATGCAAGATATGACAGCAATTTCAGTTGTAGATTTGCAAGCAAGAGGAGAGAATGTACCACATTTTCTGTAAAAGAAAATTTGAAAATGACATTTCCGTTAAAATTAGTTTTAAAACTTCGGTCAATCAAAAATATAATAATAATAATACGGACAAAAGTAACAATGTAGATAATTTACTTTCGCAGTATATATAAATGGGATTTTATTTTTGGGTTCGTTTTTAATATTTTCAAAACTAAATCATAGAACTTACTTTTATGTATGATCACATGTTTGCTAGTAGTATTGCATGAGATTAGGATAGATTGCGATACATGTAGATAATATTCTTTTAAAGTTTTTATAAAATGAATTATATTTTTGCTTTCATTTTGAGCATTTTCAAAAATAAATTTATAAAATTTGTCATTTTTTTTTATCACATGTTTGCTAGTAGCGTTGTATGAGATAAGAATAGATTGTTTCATTTGTCGTGGAAGTAGGAATGTATAATTTCGACTAGAGTGCCATCTTTTACTCATGCTTTTACGGAGAAAGTTGGTTTTTGCCCCCAAACCTCGGGTTGGGGGGCTTAAATTATTTTCGGATAATTAATCAGAGCAGAGATTTCCGTCAATTCCCTGCAGATTTAGAATCAACTTTTAAATCTTGCATTAAAAAACAATACATTAATATGTGGAATATAAATCTGTAAATTGAATAGCGAATTAATATTCTCTGATTGATATAAAGAACAAACTTTGCTTATGGCTTAATTAAGAAAGCTAAGAGTTGGCAAGATGAGCCATGATGAAATAATAGCCATTTGGCTTATTTCTCATTCATCAAAATAATTTGATGAGTAAATTTTATGTTGCGTTAATTTAAGCAATATATACATAATTTTATATTCCGTACCATTGCTGAATTTTTTACAGATTACTGATCTAGTCGTGTACATTCATAAAATATCACGCGCGACGATGATTTGTTTTGAGATTTTTATTGGATCGGAGATTCAAGGTAAATTGATTTTGATGTAAAATATTTACGCAAAAGCATACTTTGACGTAATTGGATATTTAGAACAGTAAAAGTATCTCGTTTAAAAACACATTTTTAAGTCCCTATAAGATTTTAGGTAATGTATTTGAAAAATTAATAGACTAGAAGGAGTAGCTGCCATAAGAGAAATAGCGTCCGGCGGATGGATCAGTGGTTCCCATCTGCAGCAGCTGAATCCTGTGAACGCGCTCCACTCCAGAATGAAAATTCTCAAATCCTGAAGGTGAAAATCTCAAACCCAGGTGAAACGAAGACAGTCTCTAAAATTGAGTTGAAATTGAGGCTTTTACGTATATCAGGTAACTGGCTATCAGGCTAGAATATCATTAAAAATTGGAAAGACTTACCTCTTCAATAAGGTTTTTAGATCCCATCATTTGAGCTATCTTCATGTGCGGATAGAACGGACTCGAGTAAATTAAAGGTCTCAGCTCCTCGTTGAATTTTTTCTTCAGGTGGAAGTGCAGATTGCATAAGATTTTCTCGGTGTCCTTCAATTGGGCAAAAATTATGGTGGCACTGTATCCTCCAAAACACCACACCCCCTGGAAAGTAAACTCCATCGACTCATGGAAGAACTCCCGTTTCAAATCCTTTCCAATTTCATTTAAATTTGATCTGGCTCTGTGAACAGAAAATTACTTATCAAAGTTAACTACAGTGCTAATCAAAGTTTGTGTCCCCATTCATATGGTTCTTTTTCATACTTTTTCACATTTCTTTAAAAAATTATGACTCACTTTAAAACTTCCTCGTCATTTCTGAGGAGTATTGTGTTCAAGGTCACCTGCAGTTTCCCTGGAGGGATCATAGCATCTTGAAAACTGCTCTTGTTGGAAATTCCCTGCCAGGGATTGGGTAACTTCAAATTAGTTGTTTCTGAACCCCTCCAACTTTTGGGACAACCTGTGACAACAAAAGCATATAGAATATCTTCTTTGAACTTCAAAATAAGACCTGGGACATGAACAGAAGATTTGTAAGATTATTGTTTACTTCAGTATTCAGAACTGGAATTGAATTGAAGAAATTTGGGTGGACAACTGGAGTCCCCATGATTGACCTCTTCATTTTCACTTCTTCACTCTAAACCATGCCTTAAAACTATCTCTTTTTAATGATTTAGATATGCATTCAAAACATATACAAACTTTGCTTAATCTACATTTTTGTGTAAAAATAATTGTCAGCACTTCACTGTTAATATTTCTTCTGATCTGCTACTCATGATTCCCATAAAATAAAACGTTTAATTCAGCGAAAAATGAATTTGTATCTAGTGAGCTGGCAAGTGATAATAAGTTTGCTTCAATTTCTCACACAATTTTCTCTTTGCGGCTAGTTTGAGATCACATTTAATTAAAGTTATATTCTGTTAATATGCTCTAGATGGGTAATCCAAAGATTAATTAAAAACTTCTAATTCTTTTACTATGTCTGCGTGAAAACAATTGCTAACGCTTCACTGTTCTTCTTCCTTCTGATCTTTTTCCTGTCACTCACGCCAATAGGAAACGTTTATTTCAACCCTAAAACGAAATTGAATCTAGGCCGCTGAAGCGAGAAAAAACTTTGTTTCAGTTTATAACCCAATTTACATTCCGCGGCTGCTTCCACTACCTGCACTGAAGGTAAGCCATAAGCAAAACTCAGCTATGTGTGATGAATGGCCTCCAATTACTATCGAAACATTCGCGTAGCTTTCAGGTTTCTATTTGTCCATAATACTCGCTTGAAAGCTTGTTTAGCTGGCGGTGAGAGAAAATGATAGTCTTTCTCTGGAAATGCAGAAGCTTATTCGCTGAATACAAATAATTATTATATATAAGCACTGTATTATGATTTGGCAGCAAGCTGGTAGTCCAAATTCATGTAGCAGTGTTCATAACTATTGATTAAAATATGTATGAAAATGTTTTGTACTCAAATTAAAACTAATTAAAACTTGTCATAGAAGAATTTGTCCTCCTATTTTTAACGTGAAGAAAATTTTGTCTAGTGTACGTTTAGTGTCAAACATCTATTAAAACCATTTAATTTTATTATTCTGTAACAGGAAGAATGCAAAAGTGTGTTAAAGTGGGTCATTTAAAATATTCATGACATAAACAATTTAAATCTCGATTATTGCTTTTATTTTTAGTAACCATACAGAATGTCATGTCCAACCTTTTACTTGCACTAAGCAAAGCTAATCAAACCGCTAATACCCAATAATTTTTAGTTTTGTAATCATCTATCTTGACTTTCTCCTCAATTTCCTAACATCTTCATTTCCAAAATTTTATTACACCGCTTTCGCAGAAAGCAAGTATTGACTTTATCATATTTGTCTGTCTGTCCGTCTATCTGTCTGTCTGTCTGTCCGTCTGTCCGTCTGTCTGTCAACACGATAACTCCCGAACGCGTTGACCGATTTCGCTGAAATTTGGGCCCCATAGGGCCTAACACAGAAGCCTATTGATTTTCAGCCTGCATGTGATCCATCATTCGAACGGGCTTGTTGAGAATAACATTTTCCCATAATCAGTTTTTGCGTACAAGGCTCCTTCTGGCGGGAATCATGATTTTCCCCCGTTCAACACCACTTATCGTCGTCGAACAAAATCAATATCTTCATGAATCGTGTTTCGTGATCATTTTTGATCATTATCATCATCACAACAATAAAACGGCGTCTCTGTCGTATTTACAGCGGTTTATTTATTTTCTGCTTCTTGTCATCGGCCTGAACCAGTTGCCATGGGAGCCTTCCCTTTAGAAGATAGACGGAAATGTATCCCATCGACTCCATGTCATCACGGCGACAAAAACTATTTTAAAGGAAAATTATGCCTAAGCACCTCCCATATTCATTGGAACATCCAGAGATAAAGTGCCAATCCGAATACTCGATCAGTGAGTGCAAAATCTGACAGTTTGAAAGTTTCAGTCTCAAAATATGCCTAAAGGAGATGGCCTGAAGAGCATTTACTGAAGCAAATCGAGCGTTTCCACAAAACAAATTTTTTCCAACTTTTTGTGTGATTGGCTGGTGGGTAGTTTAAGAGATGAATTTTTCCAGTTTTGAGCTCTGGCCCACTCCGACATGGAAACTCTCCAGCTCTATGTCTCCGTGAATGAAGTGATTGCGATGGAGAGTCTGACTAAAATTTATAATATCGGTGGACAACATGAGCACAGTTTTGAGGGAGTACTCACGCGAGCAGGATTGGAATAGCTTCTTTATTGATGGTCCAAATCGGGTCATCACCAAAATGTTGTAACCAAAATCTTTGCCGTACCACCTGACATGAAACAAATTTTTATCTTTATGAGTTTGCGTGACACTAGTAATGTAAATAAACTATTAATATGAAACTGAACGAGAGAATATTAAAATATGTAGTGGGAGTAAAACATGTTTACAAAGGCTTTGGAAATCCATTCTCATTCTTCAGTTTCCTGCTGACTGAAGCCTTAAAGTTAAGCCTGTGATTCTGGGAGAAAATCTTTTCCAGTTTAGCTGACGCTAGTGATGGGAATAGATTTGATCTGATTGACTTTTTCAGATTCTAATCTGATACCATGATCCGATCTGCATTTTCTCTCAGATCTGATATATCAGAAAATATCGGTTCAGATCAGGATCAGATCAGAAATTTCTGATGTAGGGATTTTTACCGAAAGGGACTAAATGAGATGGTTTTTTGAAAGAGGAAAGGTTGAAAACAGTAAAACAAAAGACAATTTTTCAGGTTTTATGTAAATATTCTCAATAAGTGAAGGGAAACAATGTCATTTTAAATAAAGTACAGTAAAAATCTTGATTTTGTAAGTGGATATCGACAATGTTTAATCTAAAATCCCTAAACGCTGGCCTAAAAACCCTAAAATCTAACAACTTCATACACATTTGACGACCAAATAGAGCTAATAGATGATCAAAATTGTCTATGGGCATTCTAATTCGTTTGATTTGAGTGATTTTGGTTTAATTAGGGTTGAAAAATTAGAAAAATTGCAGCACTTTTTCACGAAATGTACAGTGTTTGCGTAGAATCCCATTTAATTGTCATATAAAAAATATCTGCTAATCTGCCAATTTTTTATAGATCTGATATTGGGAGAAAATTCTGATATCCGATCTGATCCGAAAATTTTCTGATATTCATATCAGATTCCCATCACTTGCTGACGCATCCTGTTTCTTTACATGAAAACGGGTTTATTGAACTTTTTGCTAGGTAGGTAGTGAACATTAGTGTTAGTCTTGTTTTCGAGACTGTCGAAATAATAAAACTGTGAGGGAATTATGATGATTCAATCATTCATTTCCACAGCAAAATCCCAAGCAGGTGAAAATTACAAAATTTCGCACTTTGTTGCAATGCGGAATATAATAGAGTACTGACTTAACAAGAAAACAAAAGTTATGGTTTTTATGCAAATATTTCTCAATACAATATGAAAATTTTAATTTCAGAAAATACAATTATTTATTCATACTAATTGTGAGGGCAATCTGCCGCCACTATCTTGAGACTGTTTGTCGCAAGTGCGAAGAAGTCGCAATATTGGTAACCATCACAAATGCATACTATATACTGAGGTATTTCCCCTAACAAAAATTTATCACTAAATTGAGCGATTTACAGAGCAGCTTTGCGATTACGAGAGAAATGAAGAGTACTTCATATACAACATTGTGATATTTGAAAAAATATGATCATAATCAATTGGCTTTCTGACTTGCTATGTAAGTTTTACATTCATTTCAAAATGCATTAATCAAACAAATAATTGCACCAGTGCTTTGTCTTGTTCCGGCTGATAAGAAAGCAAAAGCTAATGCAAACGAAATGATGCAGAAACGAAGTCAAACTGTTAAGCTGTTTTCGGATTTTGCTTACTTGCTAGGCTTGGTGGCTTTTTTACCAGTGGTGACCCTGAAATTCAAAAGTGTTTTGTTGCTGGTAAAGCAATTGACTGTTCCATGTATTCGTTACGATGAGAAAGTGGAACCAAGATCAATATTGTGATAATTTAGTTTGGAAGTAAATCATGCTTTATCAATACATGATAGATTGTTGCTTCTGCATCTGGTTTCTAAGGTAATGGAACTTATGTGCTTCTCTAGGACATTTACAAACTCTAGTAAGAAAATATTTTAAAAACATACTTATTTGAATTATTGCCTTTTGCAAACGGTTTCACAAGTTACTTGTGAATGTTGGAATGCTGAAAATACAGCAAAGAAAAATGTCCGAATGTCGCTCCAGATTGGTTGGTCATGTACTTAGCTTTGCATCTTATATTTATCATGAACAAAATTTTATGAATAGTTTTGTCGTAATTTTATAAATAAATAGGGCATTTATTCAAAATTTACAGATTTTCGTGAGATGGAAGAAATATTTTGTATGAACTGGAATCAATTGTTTGAAACCAGCAAGCCAACGGTAATTGCTAATTAAAAATACATTCATATTCCCAAGAGTAACAAGACATCATTCATTTCACATTCTGTCCAAATATTTGCTATGGCTGTTATGCAGAAAAGCACTCAGTTTATTCTCAAGTAATAAAAACTATGAATTTCATGCGGTTCCTGGAACTGCTTCCATACAAACTTGACAATGACTCAACAAGCTGGCTGTTTCTATAAACGGCTGTCTTAGAAAAAATAATGAAATTAGTGTGTAAACTTATCTCAGCGAGAACAGATTATCCTCACATTTCATGAACTTATTGTATTTTATGCCTTAGCATGCGATAACATGTTTTTTCTCGTCAACATGTATATTAATTCTTCAATAAATAATTCTAATGCATAGTGTATCTTTATGAAAACAATGTCGTCACGTTCCCTAAACTTTGATAAACGCATGTTCACTTTCAGCGTAGTTGTCACATATGCCATGCCGACTTCTTCGATGAAATGAAGGTGATTTCAGTGAAAATAACTGTCTGTCCTCATGTTGATATTTGGAAGATTCTAGTCTTTGCAACTGAAAAGGTTCAAACGAGTTTGTAAATCATATTGGATTATTTGTCATCGGTGGTACTCACACTCGTAACAATATCGTGCTGCAAAGCTCATGCACACTCACTCCTTTATTCTCAAGCACTTTCGATAGAAAGTATTCGCTTTAGACACAATTGTCTTTATAACTTATTTCGTGAAGTATATTTTTCAAGTTTTTTGTCCCCATAAAAAACACTTAAGACCATCAAAGTAACTAGCGGTTTAACATGGCCATTTTGAATTTTTAAGTTTTTTTGTTTTGATTCGGGCAATGACGGTGACAAATTATTGCTGGAAATTATTCATCAGAAAAACTGATATTCGGAGGAATTCCTAGAATAAATGCGACGACAAGTATAAGGAAAAAAAATATAATATTGCATTGCATCTGAGCAATGTTATAGGATGAGCGCAGACTGAATAACTGCGCATATTGGTAGAG
>JAQIXX010003925.1:0-17831 GCA_034700605.1 Willowsia nigromaculata
TGGAACGTCCACCATGACCACCTCCACCCCCTCCTCCTCCACCTCCAGCACGACGCATTGGAGACCGTGACCGGCTTCTACGACCACCACCTCCTCCTCGGCGTGGAGGAGGACGACGATCTCGTGATCTGCCTGTACTCATTTCTACGCGAACACGCATCCCTCCGATTCTCCTGCAATCACAAAAACATGTTATATTTTTTTAAACTGTGATTAAAGGCTGAAATGTAAAAGTTGTTTGCTTGTTTTTTTCAAATTAAAGTTTACTTACGTTCCATCCAAGTTTCTGACTGCATCTTCAGCGTCTCGGGGATCCTGAAACAGAAAATCCCATCATCATTTAATTATTCAATAAAAATCTATACATCTTTCCATGAACAATATTTATAGTACTTATTTAAACCTGAAATTCGATGAATGCAAAGCCAGGAGGATTCCTCGCTACCCAAACATTCTTTAGCGGTCCATAATGACTGAAAACAGATTCCAACTCACTCTTTGAAGCATTATTGCCCAAGTTTCCCACATAGACCTTGCACCGCAGGTCCCACTCTTGATGTCTCGACATTGTTCTCTCCTTCTTCTAGTTGCAGTTGACGATGGAGTAACTGTTGATCATCAAATTTACAAAAACGCATATTAGATACTACCCAAACATCTCCACAAATCAAAAGCAAATGAAATAGCAGGCCCTTCGTTGTTTAAATTCCCACACCTCCGTAACAATAATAATAATTAAACTTGAAAGCATTTTACAATTTCTAACAACTCGCTATTTATATATATATTACATAATAGTATGTAATAACAACAAACTTGATCATAAGACTGATCAGAAGAGGAATAAAACCATCAATACAAAACAATCTCAAAAAATTTTATACATACGAGATTTTTGAAATTTTGTAAGAAAAAAATATTATTGTGCCAAACTTAAAATAGTGACGGACACTAACCATTGTGATGAAATCGAATGTCGATTGAGAGCGAGTGATGACGAGCGAGAGATTTTGATCTACAAAACTATCCCTGATTTCTCTGTCAGTGTCACTGATTCTGAGAATCAATTTCATTTTGAGAAGTGTGGAAGAAGAAGTAGTAGGAGGAGAAGTAGTAGTGATGTCGGAGAAGACGCCTGATCGACAGATTTTCATTGATCTTTAGAGTGTGACACACGACAGAGATGAGTTTGACTCTGATGGAGGTGATTGATGAATTGGATGACGGATGTAGGTATTATAGCGGTACCAGCAGAAGAATATCAGTAGTTACAGTAGTAGTAGCGGAAGTGTAGTAGCAGTACGTACACAAGTAAGTAGCAATTTAAAATTGGTAAAAACAAAACTTTTTGTAATAAAAAAAACAACTTATTCTTTTTTCTTGTCAAATTAAAAAACTTAATTAGCAAATTGAACTAAAAAAATTTGTGGCTGATGGTGAAATAAACGACATATTTTGGTGGTTGGTGGAGGAAGTAGAACTAGTAGGCGAACAACAAGGTGACATTCAATAAATTTTTCGTGGAGGTGGTTGGGAGGAGAAGTCTCAAACAATCAACTAGCAGAGAGAAGTAGTGTGTGGAAGTCAAGAAGTGGGCGTCAATCAAACAACTGGCAACGAAGCAGGAGGAGATGTCTCTGTAATTAACTGATTATTATATTCTTTTTCTCTCACTCTCTAAATATTCGTCTCTAAATCACACTTTCTCATTTCCGTTCCCTCATGTGTGACAAATATTTTTAAACTCTACAGTGCTCATTCTCAATTAAACTAAATCAAAATTGCTGCTCATTCAATTCATTTTTTTTTTACATTCATCTTTTTGCCTGACAATGCGGCATTATTAAAACAACAGGATATTATTTAAAAAGTTAAGTTTTTTTGATGACAAAATTTTGAAGTTGGAAGAAGGTGGGAGGAATCACGTAGAAGAAGTTATTCAGTAGTAGTTTTGTTGGAGGAGGAGGAGTTGTGGTGTCGATGTTGTGATTGACTGTTGCTGCTTTGATTGATGGATGAAATGACTGACGATTGACTACATAATATGACGAGCGACTTAAAAATTAAAATAAAATTACAAGACAAGGTTTTTGGACACAAGAGAAGTTCACTGGGAAGAGGCTCCCAACAAATTTCTACTTACCTGCTGTGTTACCTTTCTAACTTATTTTTTCACACTTTTTTTCCCTTCGTTAAAAAAAACCGTATAGGTTGTTTAGCACCACTGTCTCTGTCCGTTCAAAAATATGACACTTTCTACTTTCTAAACTGCTCCAACAAACAATTAAACAGCTAGACAATTAAAAGGTTAAAAAATCTAAAAAATATTTAGTGAACTGTTTGGATTCTATTTCACTGTAGCGGTGGTCTAGAGTAGTGCTGTCGGTTGATGCGGAGATAGGTTGGTAGTTTGGTTTTGGTCGAGGTCTTCCGTCGTGAGCAGCAATGGCAGATGAGCTACAAATTTCCACTAGTCCCTGCAATGCTTAAAAAGTGATGTATCCCAGCTTGTATATTGTAGGGAGCACACGGCTTGCGCATTTTGTAAATTTGTAAACTTTGAGAGATGAGCGCTCAACAGAGCACTCCACCTGCCTCCTCCTCTTCTTTCCCTGCAAAGCTGTAAAGCACGGCAGCACATGAAAGAGCACAGTAGAGTGAGGGTGAGGAGATGTACATTTTATGCAGGAGTACAGCAGCAGTGGAATGTGAGACGAGGAATGAGGAGATGTGAAGTGTATCAACTTGTGTGGCTTCGCTTGGTTCGGTTTTTTTTTTTTGCGTTTTTTGGTGGAGGTGATGATGTGACGTGATGAATGATTGGTGTTTGAAGATGATGCGTCTTTTTATTGGCAGTTGTCCTTTGTCTTTTTGTGCTTTATGGATTCATGTAATTAGGATGTCAGTATACCTCATTGTTTTACTGCGTTTGAATGGGGAAGCTGAAATGGGTGGTGTGGTGGGGGAGCCGGGGGAGGGGAGGGACAGAAACTGAAGATGAAAAGAGGATGTTGGTGACAAACTGATTGTATGAATTTTAATTAATGTTGTCACAAATTGGCTAAAAATGGATGCTCACGTGTTGTATAAAGTTTTGGCATAATGACGACTTAACTAACTAAACAATAGTTTGTAATTTTTTATTTTTTTGCGTAGACTAGTGCAAAGTATGAAAATGCACTAAAAAATTAAATCCGCAGTTGTTTTGATAAGAAATTAATAATTAAAGGACGCCTTTTATTTTGCGTGCAGTTCATATTCACGATATAATTTTTGGCTTACATAACACAGCATTTATATATATTCTACGTATATAAAAATCTTACTAATTGTTAAGTACACTTTGCTTTATGAATTTCACATAAAAAGATTTCTCACTTGGAACATTATTGCTGACAGAGTCAAAAAAACGAAAGGCTTTTTCTTGATAATATTTAACTTCTTTGAGCATCGACTGGACTACTTACTTCTAAACAACCGAAAAAACTATGAAATCTACAATATTAACAATAAATGTATTTTTAATGAGTATATTTTTACTTCGTCTTAACCATTTTACGCACTACTCGCAATAAATATATTTTTACTTTGTATTTACTCGTGTGAAGATGTTTAATCATCGTAATTACGCAGATACGCAAATTTGTTTTCAGCTCTCTTGTTCTGAATATTATGTCACCGGGGAAAGCTTCTTTATTGAAAATTAAATGGGCTATATAAATGGTCTATATATAGTCACATGGACTGTATTCCTTTAAGTCTTAACTTTATTCAAGGGCTCAGTACGCTACCAGGAACGGTACATTTTTATAACGTGGAATAACATTGAAATTCTGGAAAAAATCGAAAAAAACTTCAAATAAAGGAAATTATTTACCGCAGTGCGGTTGTACCACCTGGAATTAGGAAATTTGTAACGATATCTAAACGTGAAGTCAAAAAATAATTATTATTGATGATTTTCTACTTTCTACGATTTATTATTTAAGTTTGATTGGTGATTTTCAGTCAGTGTGAGCAAGGCTTTCATCACTGGCTTGGTCCTCCTCCTCAAGTCCATTGGGGATCTTGACAGCGTCCCCATTAGCTCCCGAGTGGTCAATGTTGGCAAACAAGTAGCCAATGAAGGGGAGCTTGACGAGAAGCCGTTGTGGCTGAGTGTCTCCGGTGATGAAGGTGTAAATCTTGGAGACAACCAAGTAGGACACCAGTCCACAGGACACAGCGGTCAGAGTGAAGAAACCGACCACCAGAAGAACCCCTCCGAGGAAGACGGAGGCGATACCTAATAATGTTCCTACAAACAGAAGTTATAGATGTTTCAATCAATTTACTATGGAATTAATGGTGGAACTTAATGGTGGAATTGGAAACAAATGTTGGCATAAAATATTTTGTAATTACCCTCAACGCAAAGGAATCCAATGAATGTCACCAGTAAAGTGATGAGAGCGAAAGAAAGAAAAACTATAACTGGAACAGCGCATGTGACCACTAGCGCCAAAATGGTGGTCGCCATCACAGGATTTTCCGCTGCGTATTTCTTGCATGACTCCCAGAAAGAGCTAACTGCTGGAGGCACTTTGAATGATGACATTCTCTGTCCTGCAAGAACAAAACATGAAAAAAGTTAATATTTTTGCTGACTAAGCAATAATTGATTTGATAATTGATCATGTATCATTTACGAATTGTTTTTTTGTATCAGTTTACCAATGAACATGTGCGCTACACTGCGCATATCAACATTTTCCAGTACTGTTTAAAAGTATATATTTATATGATGAAAAGGGTGATGTAGGTAGGGTGGAAGTGACGATGACCAGTGATATGGCGAGTCCAACGACAAGCGTTCAAAAGCGTAAATATAAAATTAAAATAGACAAAATGATGATACGTAAAAAACACGCCGTGTGGCGCTTACTATTTATTTTCATGCAATGATGCACTTATCAACTTACAAATATATAAAGTTAGGTACTTTTACATGTTGTTGCAATTAAGAATGTGCATTAATGCAAACCGAAAATAGTGAATTGCAGAGTCAGAGAAGCAACAAGATGGCAATGCAAAACTTGTATTGCGGTGGTGTTATGCGAAATGCAAGGTGCTTGAGAGATTACAACTATTACTAAGTAAATTAAATCAGGCTGAAGGTAATCAGGAATATCTGTAAGTGCATAGGTGACTGATTGTCACTAAAAAAGAGTAAAAATCTTACAAGTTGTCGCTGACTGAATGGTTATTTTCCAGGATAAAAAAAGTACCTGCATTATCCTATTTACTACGGTTTAAAATAATGATGCGACTATATTGCATACAAAAATCACAAGACTCACAAGGCAGTTTGCATAATGTGAAGCAAGTTTGCTTCAGGCAATTCGGCTTACACAATTCACAATGCCATCATGATTATCATAAAGAGCACAGTGCAAAGCCTGTTTATTTCATTCTAGCAGTCTTCATAGTTAGAGATAGAGCAGTGAACAGTATGTTTGGTGATCACATCCTGTACCAGCAGCCATCATCATCGGCATTCGGCATTGCTTCGAATGTACACAAGTTCACCCTTTTGCCTTTGTTGCACTTTTGCCGTGCAGGATTTTTTTTATACAAAACAGAGCACGTTCATTCTGTGTGGTAGCTACATTTATAGTAATGAACCTGTTCCATGAGCCGTCAAAGTCAAAGTCAAGGTCAATCAAATCATCAAAAATCAATCAGTTAAATGTTTCCATTCGTTTTAACTTTTTTACCTTTAATTCAATGACAGAAAACTGAAGGGACATCAAAATTAGAATATCAAATTTACTTTGCAAAGAAACTCGCCCCATTTTATTGAGGAAAATCTACATTTTACTGAGATGAACTTGTACAAGTAGGTGTATAAGTAGTAGCACACCTAACACTCCCAAGAAACCACTTTACATTGAAAACGAAATCCTACAGAGCGACCTAATGAACGATCTTTGAAAATGTAACCGATTCAGTCAGATATGGAATCATGAGCAAAGTAAACAAACAAGAATTATCGAAATCATGAATGAACGATGCTGATTAGAAAGGATAAACGTGACGAACGTATAATTGTGATATTTTGAAAGGTTAAATCTATATGACCAAAGTTTATCAAAGTGCAAAGGATTTATTTTCAAATAGTACATACGAAATGCAGATAGAAATATTATTCATTAATAAAAATTAGCTTGCAAGAATGCTTTTGAATCAATAGGGGGCACCACATATTTTTACTATGATTAGATTATTAAGCGTGAATACAAATAATATAATAAACAAATCACACGATTATTACAAGTAGCACAATTTTCTTGGCTTACCAAACTGCTGGAATCTATCCCGCACCTGTTGCTCGATAAGGCCAGTCTCGAGGCCGAACCCCTGAAGGGTGTTATTCACACCGGAGCCTACAACATCGAAAATGCTACGTCTTCCTTTATTCGGATTCGGACACATTTTTGTATGAAAATATTTTGAAAATCAGCAACAAAAGTAACGGCACTCCTTTTCCCTTCTTAAATGACAATTTTTGAGTTCACCACGAATAAAAAGACAAAACTCAGGCACACCTTCTACTACCCCGAATTTCACTGCGCTTTTACCAAAAATTTGGAACAACTCAACAATTATTCTGGCTTTTCAACACTACACAAGAATTGCAACAGAAGGGTAATAAAATATAGAAATATAGCAGCAGATACTATTGAATATTTGCCATTACAGTATTTCGCATTTTTTTTCTTTGAAAAAAAGTAGACTGTCGATCTGTAAACTCACTGGCACTACTCAACTAGTTTTTCACTAACAGAAAATTATTGTAAAATGGGTACGTACGAACAAGCGTACGAATGACTGCGTGTTCCTCTTTTCCTCACATCTCATCTCACAGTATGCATTGTTGAGCTTCTTACCTACATTTTTCTCTCTCTCTCTCTTCCAAATCCACTAACCAACCACAAAATGTAAAAATCTTTGAGAAAAAACTTGCTCTCTTGCTGCTCGATTGTTGCCTGTATGAGCAAGTATTATATTTTTATTATTATGCATACAACAACGCTTTGCTCTCTTCAATATTGTGTTTTTAAATCTCATCATCATCATCATCATCATCACACCTGTATTTTACCTGTGCAGATGTAAAAGAGTTGGAGATTTTCAACAAAAAAAAGTGCAGAACAAGCGGTTCTTAAGTAGAAATGGGGATAATGTGGTGTGGATGCATGCATGACTCTTTTGTGTGCATATAAGATCTTCAGCAAGAAGTTTTGAAATATTATTACTTATTTTGCTTTTCGAATATTTTTTGATATCATCATCATCATTACACTGTTGTGTGTCATGCTTGTGGGTATAGTTTGTGTTGTAGTAAGCATGCAAACGAAAATTGTTGGTGTAATCAGAATGATGGCAGTGGTACGGGGGGAAAATCTGTTTATATAGGAGGAGGTATGCTGTCTACATGTTATAAGCATTTTTTTTTCACCCTTCACCCTTTTACCCTCAGCTTCATTTACCTGTTTCAAGAAGAAGCGTTTTGAATAAATATGCTTGGTCAAAATTTTCTTTTTCACCATTTACCCAACGCCATCATCGACCACAACAAACAAAACAACTTTGGGTTCAATTGAGATTGCCACATAAGCCATCACACAGCATTGCCATTTTATTACATAGACCAAAAAAGCTGCTTAGAGATTCAGTGAAGATTTTTTTTTCTTATAATAATAATTCTTCCTTCTTGATCGTCAATTCATGTAATAGCTGCTGCACTCGTAATGGCCATTGGCATCAAAATCTTTGCTTGCACAACAACCAGCTATACAAGAGAGGTGAGCCAGTTTATTTTAATGTATTAAGAATATGCTGACGGCGTGCGTACGTTGTCTGCGTGCATTATCTTTCTATCTGAGAATTACATACAATGCAGCCATGTACTTACATATGTGAAGTATATATATTGCTTGTATTGTTGGATTAAACAAAGTCTAATCAAAGCCTTAATATGCTGACGGTAAGGAAGCAGTGAGTATTATCCCAAATTTAAATTGAATTTAAGATCGCACGTCATAATTATGTGTGTGATTTACGAAAACTGCGAGAAGGAATTACTATATGACTGACTGACCAATGCTGAGATGAAGGCAGGGGAAAAATAAGTATGATAATGTAATATTTATATCATTTTATGATATTAAGCAGTCAGTTAAAATCACTGAGAAGTAAGAAAAAGGGATCAAATATAGAGCTCATTGCTCTTAATAATATTTCGCGCTGCTGCTTTTTGTCTGTGTGGTTAAGTAAGTGCTATAAAATTCTGTGAACTAAATGACTTGAATTTCTTTAACAATGGCGTGATTTACATTAAGTGATTATTTGTCAGCCATCATATGAGTCATAGTCATAAGTTGCAATTACAATCGTTTGTAAGATTTTTCAAACTCACAACAGAATTGCAGCTAATTTTCTTGAATGTAAAGAGATGTATGCAAGTCTAAATATACGACACGTATAATAAGAGTCATGCATTGCAGGCAGAGTAGAAGAACTCCCAACCACTTTACTTTGTTCTTCTAATTTTTGCACATACAGAAATCAGGAAAAAATGAATTGCTGTAAAAAAGGAATATTTTCCGCTGTGGTAGCACTTCTGTGTGCTAAATCTGTGATGTTGATGATGATGACGAAGATATTATGTATAAGAACAGAGAGGGGATTGCGGAGGGTAGAGGGGTACAGGTACATGATGACTTTTACTTGGCTGTTGGCTGATTGCATTGAATAATGACATGTTCACAGGTATCTGTGAAGTCAACTGGCCAATGGTCAATATTACAGACAAACCGAACCATGCAATTCTACAAACAATTACAGCTTTTTAAACAAATATCAACAAATAACAAAAGCCGTGCATCTTTCTTCTGAGTCTATAATATTCTATATATATGACTTGGCATTACTACCAACCTATTATCAAAATCAAGAGCTGCCAAACCTTATTTTTCCATTCTGGTATTCAGGCACCGATAACCACAAGACGGGTATTCCTTTTAGAATGGCGATGAAAGATGAACTCTTAAGCCAAAAATATTCCCGTTCCCACGATAATATGTCAAAAAATCTTTCAAGTTGTACCCCGAATTGTTTTGAATTGTTAAAAGTTGTTTTCTTTAGATTATTACATGTTGTGTTTATTGTGCAATCGATTAATGAGAGAGACTTTTAAGTTTATTTTCACGCACTTTATCGTATAGCCACGGAAAATTTTAAAGTGTAGTAGTATTTTCCCAGGAGAAATGATACGTTTTGTTAGCAACGCTTGGTAAAATATTCAGACTTTTTGATCAGAGCAGTTGAAGTATGTGAAAAATGCTCAGCAAATTTTAACACGCGTAGTAACTCCTATCCTATTTAACTCTTTATGAAAGACCGTGAGAATAACGACTGCAAGCAAGTACATGAAGGAATGTGGGACACATTTTGTTCTCCAGAATTGTCTGGAAACGGCACTAGATTGACTAGATATTTTTAAAATGCATTCCATCATCAGCTGCACGAGGAGATTCCTGTCAGCATAGCATGACATTAGATATAGCTCTTCCTTTACATGGAGAATGTGATACTCTTTCCATTCCACACCGTCCATATAATAACGTTGGTCATATTAGTCATAGGTATATAGCCGTAGTATGATATGTGAAAAGGCACATTTCCTGTCTATGTTCTCTGATTCTCTGGACAAACATGCATTTACTATCTTGTGAAATAATGTTATCAAGCTGGTGCCAGTGTCCATTGCATTCCAATTCCAATAGCTTTATGTAAAAACTTGGAAAATACCGTTAGCTTGGTACGTGCGTACTGTATGCATCTATGCATACTTTAGTATATTAATTACGTTTGGAGCCAACAAATTGTCATTTAAGTTCAAGGATATATTTTTTATAAGTTGCCGTTCTAGAATGTTGCTGCAAAACTTTGTTTCGTTCAAGCTTTATAATTTGTATGCTATTATTGGAATATTCGTTTGCATGTCTGATTTATTTTACCGAGAAGCGGCTCCTGGAGGCTGTCCCGATCCATTTTGCACATAAATGTCGAATATTTGTAGAGAACGAGGGTGAGTAACGAGATGTTGATTGCAGCAATAACAACCACCAACAAAAGACACGAGGAAATGTTTGCGAATAAAATTAAAAATGCACACTTCCCGTCTCAATAATAATTCTTTTCTCCTCCTGGTTCCCTTCCTCTTACAAGTAGACTTTTATTGCACAATAGACAACTCATATGCTACAATAACTTCACTGCTAGCGTAATCAGAACAAACAGAAAACTGAACAAAGCACAAAAAATGAAGAGGAAACAAATGCCAGTAAAAATTCTCGGGAGAAATTATAATTAGCTTAGCTTTTTTGTCAGATTTTATAATGAGTTGAAATGAAGTTGTAGCACCATTGTATTTGCAATTACGTTCCTCGCCTTTTCCTGTTGTATGATTTTGAACAATACTGTTGAGTACTGTCGACTACGGATGACTGTTAATGAAACAAATGGACAAATCAAATGCGCAGAAGAACAAGACAGCGACTTGTGTCGATTTGAATACGGAATCAGGAAAGTAATAATATGTTGGTGGAGTGACAGACATATGGATGAGCCCAGTTGTGGTGGAGAAATAGCTTGAACAAGTCAAGGAAAAATACAGCTTTATGATTAAAACAGTGTTTCTTGCAGGAGGAGCACCCAGCTTAATAAGAAGAAACGGGAAAGGGTTAAGGAACTTGTAAGCGTTGCGCAATCGTTGTATCAACAATGCGAGAATATACGCTTCACTGTTTTGTCCGCTGCTTTTTTACTGGTACATGTTTGCATGCTCGGTACTTTTTAACAATGATGATGGCACAAGATTGCTGGCATAACATTTTTCAGGGAAGATGGGTGGATATTCATAATCAAAAGAATAACTTTGTTTGGTATGTGAGCATTGTACCGGTGTTGCTTTTACCATACACATTCATCATTCATTCTTGCAATCTCAGCCAGGGAAAAACGAAGACAAGACTCAATGCTGTTAGTGTGCTAGGACTTCTAATTTTATAATACCTAATCATCGTTAAAGAATTTTTGGCTCTAATCTCCGGTCTTGTCAAACATTTTAATCTTTTTTTTACCACTACAGTGTATAAAGTAGTGAAATATTTTCAGTAGATCGTGTGATTAGGTAGTTGGATTTAGGTTTTTAATTAGCTAGAAATTGGATCATTGAGATTGTAAGGCAGTATGGTAAGCATTTTACAAATTTTAGATGAGTACCAACGAGCACCGTAATTTCAAACGGAAAATGCTTTCAAAAATTTACAAAATGAAGCATATAGATTGATGCATGCTCACAAATCTTCTGGGAAAATAATCGATGAAAGCAAAAATAGTATATCGGCACGCTTCACTGAGCTTCAGCTTTTTGCACGTGCATTTGATTTAAAGATCTCTAATAATTTGATTTGAACCGGTGATTACTTCGATTTTGGGCTACATGCCATTCAGGTAAGTATTCCCGTCATGAGTCATGAAACATACTTAGGTAAATGATGCGATTCTAGTACATAACGTAGACAGGCCGATAGTTACTGGCAAGCAGAAAATTGTAGGTGAAACTCATTAGTTTTATAATATTCCTTCCCTGTGGTCTGGGTAAAAGATTACATGCATGTCAGCTTTTAAAAACAAACCATAACACAGACTTGCTACAATAATAACAATGCTAAAATTGGCTCCTAATCTACCACATTATGTTAATCGTCAATAGACTAATGTACGAAAAAAATTATCTCATCCTTTATTCCATTCCCAATGACCTTCCAGATATTTCTGAATGCTTCAATGATCAAATTCAAACGCTCAGATTCTTGATCAAGTTTAGCATAAATGGTTCGCACAAGAAAGCGAAACTCATCTCAAAATTTTACGTAGTTTTGATGGAACGTGATTATTCTTGGAACCGCACAACCGTCACCATTTTAAACTCACAATCCCAACATGAAAGGATTGAATGCTTCTTCGGATTTGATTTGAAGAAGTGTTGGATAAACCAAAAAGGCAGTATTGTAGATTATTATGGATTTTTATGAAATCTGAAATTATGGGGTGGACATACAAATTACTGTCATAATTTCTAGTGAAAATTCTTATTATGCGGTTATTTTTTTATGTACATATATTCTGCATGGTGTAAATGACCTGTGACCGTATTGTATATCATTGGCTCTCGTTGATGCTGACTTTAATGTGATGAAAAGGTTAAAGCCGAAAAAGGAATGAATCTCAGCCTCAGCCTATAAATAATATTTGAGTACATGAGATGCGAGTTTACAAATAAATAAGTAGCGATTCAAAGTATTTTCCCTGCACATCTATCTAAAGTGCATTTCCAGCTCAATGATAAAATGAGCGTTTTACTTCTAATATTAACATAAGATTATTTATGAAGATGCAACAAAGCTAATTGGTGTCACTTGGATCAAAGAATAGAGCCAAATATAGGTTATTTCACTTCACGGTATGATAATGTAAATTTTCCAATAAATGCGGCTGGTGAAGCAGAAGGGTTATAAAAGTTCAAATTAACAGGCAGTTCATGAATTACTGAATCATAGAATGTTGTACGCAAATCTTTTGCATGTCACTCATTTTACTTTCTCTCTAGTGGTATTTATATCGAAACGCCAATTCCTTGACATTATTGTTTTTTTGTGGGAGTGGCACAGTTAAGCCATCTTTTCAGATGAGCAGTGAAGTTATCAAAAACAAGACATTTGAGATGAAACCCGGCTATCACAGT
Source organism: Willowsia nigromaculata (assembly GCA_034700605.1). Taxonomy (NCBI): domain Eukaryota; kingdom Metazoa; phylum Arthropoda; class Collembola; order Entomobryomorpha; family Entomobryidae; genus Willowsia; species Willowsia nigromaculata. Next base: position 12,857 of record JAQIXX010003925.1, read on the forward strand.
CAAATATACCTAACCGTTCGTGATCGGACGGATGACGCATTTTCTTGGATGAAATCCGGGATTGGTCATACACTTGTCATGAGATGATTGTATGGTATGGTAATTGATAGGATTAGCTATTGCGATGTATTGCGAGAGCTCTAGTTAGTACTTTGAACCTTTGTGTGTTTTTGTCTCAAATTTCTTTAAACGCTTGACAGATAAAGATTAACAAGAGTAATATTGACTGGACAGACAAACATAATTTGTAATTATCACAGTAACAAAGTGAAATTACTTTTGATTTGAATATTTTATGGACTGTCATCAAAAGACAGACAGTTGATGGTGAGTTTCGCGTAGTAAATGTATTAATAAATTAACTCCCAGTTTATATAGCATGCAATGAAAGCGTGAATACGACTTTAATCGCGTTCCCTTTTTGTCATTTTTAACCATAATATGAATATTTCATACCAATTATCTACATGCTACATTAACATACCTTCCTACTGGAGAGAAAAACCAAAGAAGGAAATAGCCCCTTTTTTACAAACTAATCTTATTAACAGTAATTACCCATGTGTGAATTGCAAGCAAAGGAATATTCTTGTTTGTAAATGGGATAATAATTTCAAGTAAGATTTTTCAGTTCCTCAGTTCCAGTAATCTACATATAATATTATTTGTCATGTCCTACAAGCCAAAAGCAATGAAAGCAATTCTTTCAATGCAGTTTTTAAAATTCATATTTCTTGTATGCGGTATATCTTTAGTATAGTATGCAAGCGTCCATGCAATGCTCCAACTGCTATGGTGTATGCCTGATTATTACAGATAAATTAAACATAAATATATGTATGGACAAAATACAAAACGATCTTTGACCCCTCAATTTTCATGTCTTGTCCATTTTTATTTTAATATTTGACTTTGACATTGACTTTTTGCTCTCTATCTCTAAACCGAAAACTTGCAGAGCATTCAAATACTCGTTCTGCTTTTGCAGCACTTTCCATTCTACCAATGCCAGCAATTTTCAATGTGCACTGCTTGCTGCTAATTGTTAACTCATCGAAGCATGATAAAAAACGAATACTATATTTTCAAAAGATAACAAATTAAAAGAACTTGTTTACCTGCTTTGTCATCAGGAGTAATCCACTCCTTTGTCACCGAAGCGAGCAACTCCAACAAGTCGAGATACCTCTGTTTCACGTTTGCTTTCCCTCTTTCAATCCTCGACGCAAAAAAGCCGGGTGCTTTTTCTTTCACGTCCTGTTGCACTGGCTTTGTCTCTTCCGAAATGTCCGTAGCCATTTTCACAGATAAGTTCTCTTTGAGAAACACGAGTCAGGAATTGGTTATGACACACTTTTTACTTTTATTTCCAAAGTAAACTGAGCAACTTAAATTTTCTTCTTTAACCCAGTTTTCTGGTCACCGTTGATTATCAAAGCTAAAAAGGAACTGGAACTTCTTGAAGATTTAACTGCTCTATCCAAGCGTATCATATCATACACGACAGCTCAAGAGGAAAGATGACCAAGACTGGCTTTTAAAAGTCATATAGTCCGTTCGAGCACCAATGCTACATTTTTAATCGTTTACTGTCACAATCTCACAAATCCATATTATCATTATCGCTGTTACTCGTCCATGAAGACTTGGACTAAAACTCAATGCTATACACTAGCCGCAATATTTTCTTCATGGAGAAAGATGATATATGTTTAAGGTTATCATTAATCATATATATCTCTTGGAAGTGGATAGACGATACTTATCATGACGGTTGCTATAATCGATGTCCCAGCACTACACACTATATGCAGTTGTCAAAGCTCTTGTATTCGCCTTCGTTCCAGAATCATGACTCTTGAGCATTTACTCAGATTATTGTGACGAACGAATGAAACAGATTTCTTACAGGGGTCTCATGAATAGTGCCGCAGAAAATACCTAATTCCCCAAGCTTCACGACTTTCGTCTCCCAAGAGCGTGGTATGGGCCATCATGGTTTCCCTTCTTTTACGCTGTCAGAACAAGATATAGAGAAAAAAGTGAAAAACAACAACAATGCCGACACGACGAAGAGTGTGAATGCTCTCGGTCTTTATCCCTCATAGTTTCATCGTCCATCCAAGCCTCGTCTCCTCCAATCACCATTACTATTATTATGAGAAACGAAAGGTGCATGTAGGAAATGACGACAGCGATATATATCATCAGCTATATCATCATTATTAGCCTAGAGGGAAAAAATACATAAGTACATCGTACAAACAAAAAGTTAACCAAAGAAATTAGACTGAACTTGACTGAAGCAAAATCATGCATGGGATATGAAAAAAATCAGCAGCATGTAAAAAAAACTTGTCTGTTTTCACAGCTGAATGAAGGAAGGAATTGAGGAAAGGTTTTCAAAAGCATTCAAAATTCTAATCCTCATCCTTTCTCAATTTTCAGCACGGTCACCCAACGTTCAATCAATTGTATGGTATGTTGTAGCTAGGTATGTCCTCATATGTAAGTTTTAAACATGCTCTTTGCTGGCCAAAGGAACTAAAAAATTATGCTCCCTATAAGCATAATTCTATACTTTACTTTCATGAAACTGCTTCCTCCAACTTTTTCAAATTTGAACTTGTACTTTTACGATTTGCACATTGCGACGTGAAAAAATGTATTGCCTTTATGCTTACCTGTATAGCTGACTTCCCAAAGCCACTAAGACTTTTCAGGTTTCCTTTGTTGCAATCATGTTACAAATGCCGAATGCATTATAAAGTACTCGCAAGTTTTCATTGTTGCTCGAGGTGCGTTTACCTTTGCAATGTAAGTTTTGCAGGATTGCAGCCCAATGCGCGGTAGGACTTACTGCAAGTATAGAAGCTATTTTGTATTTCTTTCATGCGAGGACAACAAACGGTATGACAAAAAGATGCGGCTTGCGACATGAGATGAAGCTGTGAGGATAGGACAAACAAGAGAGTAATATAATGTATTGCAATAAAATTGCAACCACGCATTGCCGGCGACTCAATCGACCATAAATCACAACAATAGAGGCAGGGAAAGTGAAAACATTGTATGATTACAACCATGCAAAGATTTCTTACAGTAAGCCATCTTTGATTCGATATGTGCGGAATTCTTTGAATGGATTCTTTAGACACGGTATTCTCTTTTGTGGTAAGTTTCATCGGTTGGTTGACTATGGAATGAAGATGTAATCTGTGCAACTTATCTTCATTCATATAATAATTGTGAGATTCACAGATTTAGTCACACTATATAATTGAATAAAACATCTTTTGATAGGACTAGGACAAATTGGACAATACAATAATTTTCGTATTAAGATTGCGCTAACTTTGAGCAGCATTCATCATCTTGTCAAATTAAAGATTAAAAATGCATGAAATTACAAATAATGAAAAATAGCTTTTAAAAATGAACGAACTATATGCATCTCAAATTTCTTCCGCTGCCTCGTTGTCCACAATTGTCCATGCCACACGTTTCATATATTTAAAAGCTAGAATTATATTTTTATATGGTTCACTAAGAAAATTTGGTTTTTATTCTTATATTTATACATTTGAATCAAATTTTGACTTCTGACTCTTTAAAACATTGTCACAGATGTGCAGTACGATCATTGACAACAATGACAGTTGATTCGTCAGAGTCAGATTCATCATCGTCGTCGTCAACGTCGACAATGCCTTCATCATCCTCAAGCGGCAAACCGGCGACAATCCCTCCACGTCTTCTCCCACCCCGCAAGTCTAACAGAAATGGTAATGTTTGAAAAATAAAAATCCTGTGATCTTCATCGTCTACCGAAATCGCATTACGATGTCGATTATGCCACATGGAGTAGTCCTCAGGCTCTCTCATGTTAATGTACTCAATATCAAGAGTTTCTTCGTCAAATGTCTCCTCATTCCAGCCTTCCTCGAACTCATAAGACAGATTGAATTTCACCGTAAAGATTGGGTGAACAGACTCAAAATCTTCGTCAAGCTTACTTAGCATTAATATCAACTCCCGATTTGAGTTCAAGGGCGCATCAAACGTCAGCATGAGTAGATTAAGTTTGCGCAATCTAATAACGTTCCGTATCATTGCCAGTGTTCGAGTATGGATGTGTTGATGGTCTGCAATCAAAATGGTTTTCACAACGACCATTTCAAGATTCACATATTTGCTGAGAAAGGTGAGGTCTGCGGGAGGTTCCACGAGAGACATGCTAATGTATAATTTGACCAGGGAGGTTGGTAGTTTGTTGATATTCCTCAAAACTGTTTCATTGTCTCTCCCCACAAGTTTCAAGATTTTTAGCCCATGGCAAAACGAAAACATTTCCAGATTGATTTGAACGGTTTCTTCAGACTGCACCGAAATGTCAATGTAACGTAGAGATTCTTTTGAGGAAAATGCAAGCGAAGTGAGTGCTTCCTCTAGCCACGCACTTGAGAGGTCAGAAAATTGGAGATACGCATCTTCCAGCTTGGTTTGCTCCATAAGAAATCGCAACCAGTAGGCTGTATTTTGTTCACGGCCTTCCTCCCGATCGCCAATAAACTTTGTCAAGTATAACTGCAGTTTGCGCAGTGTCGTTGGAAATTTCGCTAGATCTTCGCTGTCAAAGGCGTGCTTCCCTTCAAAATCTGGAAGAAAGAGTTGTTCGAGCGATGACTGGTGATTTTCCAGGAATCTCTGCAGAGGTATATGTTTCCAGTTAAGTTTTGATGGCGGCACAATTCCAGCCTTGGAATAAATGTAGAACTGTGCAGTGGATAGTTGAGGGGACCTCAAGTTATTGAGAATGAATGTGATGTTGTTAAGCACGACATAATAGAGGCGTTGGAGGTTCAACTCATGCTCAATAGCCCTTTCCGGATCAGTAAGTCGCACGGACAGAGGCAGTCCGGCCGGATATGAAAACTCATTCATGACCACTTCGAGTCTTTTCAACTTTTGGAGG
>JAQIXX010003926.1:0-17831 GCA_034700605.1 Willowsia nigromaculata
CGTTGTTTAATTCATGCTTTCCTCAATCTCTAGAAACTTTCCAGGAGTCCTCTCCTTTGCAGCTTGTCCACTCTTGTTTCTTCACTCCAGTTGTGTTCAACTTTGTTGTATCCATTTTGCTATGAAATTTCGTTTTTCCTCCAACTTTGTTTATAGACACAACTTGATGCTATTAGCCACTCTATTTGAAACTTGTCGTATGCATACTTATTACATGATAAAAAGCCGTCCCTTGCATTCCAACCTAGCGGTATCGATCATGTATCAACCAAATTCTATAAAATATGCAGTTCCTTTATCATGTTCCATAATAATCATAGTAACATAATCTGCATAATTAAACTTTTTCCGTGTTGCTGTTTCAAGCGCACAAGCAATTAACAATGAACTATAGACATTACCTGTAGTTGGTAAAAATTTTAATAAATGTGGACATTTACTAAATATTATGGAAAGCTTTCCCAGTTGCTGAATGCTAAGAAAGCTACGCCATTTAAGTTACTACAAGCACAACATATTTGGGAAACTCTGGCATGTTTTACATGTACAATGTGCAATGAATAAGTTATAAATCTATTGTTTCCAAATCATTGGATCGAGACCCTTTGTTCTGCCCATCACTACTCCTGCGCTTCCCTGTAATATGACATAATACCTAATTATTATTATTATGCCTGCATGAAATATTGAAGTGCTCCGTTTTCCTTCAATCAAAATACACAAAACATTACATCACTAATGTTTATGGGATTGTGTTATATTGAATGAAACGACTACACAATGTAAATTGGTAAACTATAAACTATATGTCAGTACTCAATACACGCTCCATCCTTTGATGGGCTCCTCAAAAAATGTATTGATTTTCAAAGTTTAAATTCATTAACCTATAAGCATGGGTTTCTATAAAGCAACTAAAAATAATGAAAGTAATCCTTTTTTCAAACTCTCAACTATCAGAGTTTACCCAGCCCAGCTGCATAGCAAAGAATATGCAATATAAGCTATAAACTCCATTTAAAAAGAATCTAAAGTTGATAATAAGTGAGAAATTAAAAAAAAACGTTTTTTTTTATTCTCCTCGGTCAGTAACAATACAACCATACAAGGAAAATGTTTTTGAAATACTTCATCCAGCTATTAGAGGAGCCTGTTTGCCAAGTTCACCTTCAGGGAAAAAACAATTTTTTTCACAGCTATACTCATCCTCTTTGAGAAGGAGAGTCGAAGAATTATTATTCAGCTTAAAGGAAAAAAATTCTCAAAAGTTAATTGCACACGAAAAAGCTAGCAGTAAAAAAGATAGATCCAGCAGCCAATCAACTGCTTCCATTCTACAAAATAACAAAACTCCCATTTTTTCCACTTATCAAATACATTCTTTGCTATAAAATATTTGCAAGCCCTAATCGTAATCATACAACCCGATCATTTTCGCTACAAAAACTAATTTCAGTGAATTCAAGCTTATTCAGTGAAAAAAAAACTTTCATAACGCTAATGATGGGTTATTGCAAGCAAGGCCGACGACACTTATTACTTACTACATACACTTTACATACCACGGCTGCCAAAATTGAATTTATAAGATTGTGTATACATACACGTCTTGTTCAATTCAATAAAAGTCGTTGTTGTTCCATCTTCACCAGTATCTCCAACCACAATCAAATTCCTCAAATCATGCCATGCCACTCCTCCGTAGTACTACTGGCTTTTCAACCATGATTATTTATAATTATATGTATGCTTATAGTATTTTCCCATGTGGTGTAATTAGCCTGAAGCCAAAAATAGTGAAGAAATGGAGATGGGGACCATAATTACGATGATATAATGGCGAGAAAAGTGTGAGGACATCCACTTGTGTATATAATTAGTAGATATGTGTATTTATGTCACAATACTACATACACAATGCCCTCCCAGTGTATTTTCTTTCTTGTGTGAATTTAAATCAACTAAAGCGATGTGTCAGTGTGAACATGTCAAGTAAACCTTGGGACATAAAGTTATGCTACGGCTACCTGTAATGTGCTCATCATCTCATCAACATATTGGACTGCTTATAGCTTATTTTCATTGCTCGGTAATGAAGCGTTTATTCATGGAAGTAATGATAGCAATGATGATTGATAATGAATGAAGTGATGTAGTGATGCATTGCACGATACGTTTCTCTATATGCAGCATTTTTGCATGCCAACTTACTTTAGAACTTATATGTGAACGTCACACACGAGACCGGTCGAATTTTACCGATGATGATGCCGACATAAACTCATGGACAGACTCATATAACGATATATACAGCCTAGTAGTAGTAAAATGCTTTTTATTAACAAAACTTTGGGTTCACATCAGGTGCTCTTTCAGTCGACTTGTTATGCTACGACTAGCAACTTCAAAATCATTTTTCTCATCTCTTCTCCCCGCAGTTTTGATCATGGTCTTCTTATTCCTGCTGTCGTAGTGCAGTCCGAGGAAAAGAATAGTTTTTATTGCCAGGCCACATGTGCTACTCTGTTGTTTCTCGTACAGATTTTTAAAGATATCCGTCCATGTATGTTGATACAAGCACGTCATTTTGGAATCTTTCCACTTTACAATAACTGCGGTGCCTCTTGCTAGAGAAGATATTATTGCCTATTAGCAACTAATAAGTTGAAAGATGCTGTCAGTGGGTACCTAATTAACATGAAAACAGAGTGCTATTCCATTTAAATGCGATGAGGATGCCATTAGCTTGAAATAGAGCTGATCGCCGTCAGTTTGCATTAAAATTTTCTCGCGAGAAATGACTTATCCACAGATTTGTAGATTTGTTTGGTAAAATTTGATGGTGCTATAGTTACTAAGCAGCAGGCTGTGCGGTGTGTGTATGTGTGAATGTGTGTGATTGAGTGAGTACCTTTATACATTTTAATTCTTGAACTATTCTTTTTACTAATTAACCTTAAAAATATGCCCACATCCGGTAAGCATGGAGCTCTTGTTGGGGCGTTGGACCTGGGAACAAGCTCTACGCGCTTTTTGGTAAATAATCGTTTTTATTCATGCATAATTTTCTCTTTTCTCATAAAAATCATATTTCGTAGATAACAAAAGTCCCAAGTCAGATTTTAATAAAAGCATCAAATTTTACTTGTGCGCATTGATAAAAAACTGGTCTGAATTTTTAAATTTATCGGGCGCCCTTGTCAAAAACAGAAAATTGTATCTAAATGAACCAGCATGAAAATGTGGAATTTTATGGGAGTTGTAATCAGTTCATTGAATTGATTAAAGAACGATATTGCATAATCTTTAATGATGTTCATGTTGAGTAAAGTAAGTAGGCGCAGAAAGTTCGTAAATAAAGATGCATAGAAAAATTTGATGAATTGTTGTTGGCGATGATCTTTAGTACGCATACCGCTTCCATCCAACCGTTTTTATGAACTATATGTTTACTCACTTCTCCAGAGAGTCCAAAGAGAAGCTCTTGCATTCATCATCGAGATAAAAGAACCAATGATAATAGACAGAGAAGATGTACGAAGGAACAGCCTTGATATTGCAGCATCGTTGATTACACGACGCGTTGTATGATTTGCGATAGAGATAGAAAGAATACTATTTTGATAGGCAGGTCGGAGGAGTGGATGAATAGCTAAAGTACCCAAGCGAATTGCCAACTCATTATCATTTGCGTGCTTTATCTCTCAAATAGAAAAAATACAGAGCCAAGTCGATAACTTGTGTCCAATCTTATTTTCATGAGCTTATCACCTATACTGACATGTTTTGTGAGATCCGTCATCCTGATATTATTTATGGAGAAATACAAAATTAATTTTGATTTTGACCCAACTGAGGTAATAAAGTTCACAGAAATCAAGTACTTGTGTATCTTAGACAAACCATGCGTGAAAGAAAAAGATGAAAGTGATATTTATGTAAGCGGTGGAAATAGTACGTAGTATCTGTTTGCTTGGTAGTAGCAGATGCCCCATTTTGTGGTGTACCGAATAGCCGACATTTTCATGCAGTCTGTGTGCAGACGCAGGTCGTTAAATTACGTAAATGCCAAGCCTGTTGGACCACTTTGTATTATAAAGGTGATGTTGATGATGATACTAAATGCGATGGGAGAAAAGGTCAAAATTTTCCAGTAGGGAATTTTAGATCTCATGAAAAACTACACAGTATACACGTCGAGGTGAAATATGTATGGGAAAGAAGTTTGTTTTTACAAGCAGCACTTTCCTCTTTACATACTATCTGAATCTGGATCCGTGTCAGATGAAATTCAATTAAAAACTTACACTTGCATGATCCATGATGCTGTTAGAAAGAAAACGTGATGTGAAATGTGAATTGGGAATTCTGAGAAAAAAAACTGATGACTTGTAAAGCAGTGAAAAAGTAGTGCAGACACGTAAATCGAAATTTACATGAGTTAAAATAGAAAAGTTTATTTGAAATTGAAATGAAAGCCCGTCCATTATCATGCGATTTGTGTATTTTTGCTGTTGTTCACTAGAGTTTAATGTTACAAGAGAACCTTTGTAGCGGTATCGCCTTATTTTAAAAATCCTAAAGATTACAGCAGCATGCCATGGAAAATCTGATCTCATTGATCAGGACAACAAAGATTGCAAACCAAGATATTATGCACATATTTTTTAACAAAACGTAACTTTCACATTAGTGCTTATTCTGAACATATGAACAAAGTGTTGAAATGGCTATCATATTGCAAATACTGAAATACCCATAGTTTACTTTATAGTTTTCTACATGTTTATCCTATTCCGGAATCGCTATTGAGTTATGAAAAACTTTGTCCACTAAAACAACAGACCAGACAAAGCACTTAGTCTCATCGAAAACAAAAATATTGTTATAAGAAACAACTTTCTCCCCCGGAGAGATAAAAAATTGATTTTCCCCCATCTGAACATATTCACATCGCTACATTTCCATTATTTTTAATCCTTTCCATTTTCTCTCAAGATGTTATTCATATCATCACTATTATTATCATGCAACATGCATGCATGACGGCACACAAATTGCCAAAATAAAAGCTTTATGCAGAGTAGATCCACTTTTCGTGCTTGTCATTGAACAAGTAAACTTTCTTTTTTTATTTACCGTTCGGCTGCTCTTCGAGAGAAAGTAAAGAATGAAACAAGCCCACGCATAAATATTACGTGGAAATCGTCTGTTTGCTTTTTTCTCATCTTTAACACAAGCTGTTATTCTATTTGATATTTATAGGTATTTGCCGCAGAAAACGCAGAGCTGTTGACATACCATCAAATTGAGATCCCACGGCACTGTCCAAAAGAGGTAAGCACACACCACACCAGAGGAAAGTCGCTCGTTAATATTATTATCATTATTTGCACAAAAATAGAGACTAACTATTAAGCAACTCTTTTTTCACTTGTATGTGCACCCGCACGTGTGAAAAGTACTTATGAGTGGCAGAAATAACAAAACCACAACACAGCAGTCAATTTCATTTTTCAAGTGGTCTGGCAAAATGGCCTATGGACTAGTAGTATGCAATCGTGTGTAGAGTTGTTGCCTGTCTTCTTGTCACAGAAAACATGCACTTTTCTCACTTTATTACGGCAATCTGTTCTACTTGTGAAATAATTTTTTGCCCTGCTGTCACATACAATGGCACACTAAAAGCAACACACTTGTTAACATTCCATGTGTACTGGGGTGCTGAATGAAATGAATGAAATAATTACAGGGATGGGTGGAGCAGGATGCCAACCTTCTCTTCTCTGCCACATTGACATGCATCGACAAGACGGTGGAGAATTTGCGGAAACTTGGTGTGGATCCGGGAGATATCAAAGCTATCGGTATTACGAATCAACGGGAGACCATTGTCGTCTGGGATAAGTTGAGTGGAGAGCCTCTGTATAATGCAATAGGTATGTAATGTGTCGTCGGTAGCCGGCATGCATGCGGAATGTTGAAAAAATAGTGGAATAAAGAAGGGTGAAAGCAGAAGAGGGAAAATAAAAACAAATTAATTTTGTTCGTGAGAGGAATGAAGAATTAATGGTGGATGTTATGACACAATAAGTAAATGGAATGTTTGTGTTCTGATGATTGTCTGCAGTCTGGCTGGATACAAGGACAGCAAATGAAGTGGACGAAATCCTTTCAAATCCGAACAAAAAGGCACAAGTAGAAAGAATTCGCAGCTTGTGTGGTCTGCCAGTGAGTACGTATTTCAGCGCGTTGAAAATGAAATGGCTTTTGGAAAACATTCCAGCGGTGAAGAGCGCGGTGGAGGAAAGGAGATGTCTTTTCGGAACCGTTGATTCGTGGCTTATATGGGTAGGGTGACACAAATTTCTTAAAGAACTTTTGCATTACTGAATGTTAACTTACAAACCACCTGTTTAGAATTTAACTGGAGGCAAATCTGGCGGCCTACATGTAACTGATGTCACGAACGCCTCTAGAACGATGCTAATGAATATTCATAGTTTAGAATGGGATCCATTCTTATGCGAGTATGTTTAAGACAACAAAACAATCTAAGCTTACGTAAAAATAGTTCTATTGGTAATTTTCATTTTTTTTCTTTTTAAGCTACTTCCATATTCCACAAAGTCTGCTTCCAGCAATTCGTAGTTCATCGGAAATTTACGGGCATTTATCAGGGACGTCGTTACAGGGTGTTCCAATTTCTGGGGTATAATGATTTGTCTACTTGGTTTTGTCATTTAAAAAGTTCAGGATTTGATTGAGCAATGTCGTTCTCGTTACTTCATATAAAATTTAGATTTTAGGGGATCAACAGTCCGCTCTGGTGGGACAAATGTGTTTCAAACCCGGCCAAGCTAAATGTACTTATGGAACAGGTTGTTTCCTTCTTTTCAACACAGGCAATCAGGTTGGTTCGACAAACCATAGTAGCCGTAAACCTTCTACCTCGGACTCTATGAATAATGTAATTATCAGGAGAAAGTGTCTTGTCCTTTTTTCTTTTCTTTTTTTCAGCGTATTTTATTACTATTAAAAAAAATATATTTTGCCTTGAAATATGCGTTTACTTGCCTTTTTTGTGATGAGCGCTTGTTTTTTGAATATTGCTTGAACATTTGTGTGCACACCTTTTGTTCTTCTCCTTTTTTATCCTTTGATGGAATGTTGTCCTGTAATTATGACCCTTAGCAACGCTAAAATGGTTTCTTCAAAAATGGGTGCCTGAGAGCAAATGGAGTATGACGTGATTATCATGGTCATTTGAATTTTTGTAGATAATCCAGTCCACTCATGGCTTGGTGACAACAGTTGCCTACAAACTAGGACCAAATAGACCAGCAATTTACGCCTTGGAAGGTTCCGTTGCCGTAGCAGGAGCTGCCATACGTTGGCTCCGCGATAATCTCAGTATTGCCTCGACCTACGAAGAGATTGATGAAATGGCTGAAAGTGTGCAAGATTCTGGGGGAGTCTACTTTGTTCCAGCATTCTCCGGTTTATTTGCTCCATACTGGAGACCCGATGCAAGAGGGTATGAAATAGACTTATGACTTGCCATATAATTTTATGTGCATAGTAACTTTGTAAAAACTTCATGAATCTCATATTTCCCCATTAAGAATTATTTGTGGTCTTACGGAGCACTCCCACAAGGGTCACATTGCTAGAGCTGCCTATGAAGCAGTGTCTTTCCAAGTGCGCGACGTTCTAGAAGCCATGAACCAAGAGGGTGGTCTTCCTCTCACAAAACTCCAAGTGGATGGGGGAATGACCAATAACAATGCTCTGATGCAACTCCAAGCCGACATTCTAGGTATTGATACCGTAAGACCATCAATGGCCGAAACAACAGCTTTGGGCGCAGCTATGGCAGCCGGCAGCGCGGAAGGGATTGGCGTCTGGGACATATTTTCAGAAGATTCCTCTTCCATTATCTGTGATGTTTTTAAACCAAAAACGGAAGCTAAAGGTAGCATAGCAATGAATCGAAAATGTATCAACATACTTTAAAATTTCTTAAGTTTGGTTGTGTAACTTTGTGTTGTATTGTGTATCTTAAACTATCACTGCATTTCCAATGTACAAGATCGCAGTCGGAAGATTTCTGGTATGGGGAGAATATTTTCCGACTTTTTCCGACACATTTCGCAATGACGACCTATATTATTATGATGAGGGGCTAATTGATAATTTTTCATCTACTTTCTCTGCTCAACAGAAAGGGACGAGCGGTACTGGAAATGGAAGGAGGCAGTGAAGAGAAGCTGTGGCTGGGAAGTTCATCCTGACCAAGTGAAAGCCACAGGTGATTTCTCCCTTTAAAATATTCACAAAGATTCTCTCTCCCTCGCTGATTTATTATTTTTTGCTTCTTGCGGATAACATCACACCACATTAAAAACTAATACCTGCACCGCCACCTTCATCACCGTACAAAGAACATTCATTTGCTGCCAGTTTATCTAACAACAAATAACTTTTATTTGAGTTTTGTTGGGCATATATATACAATTGCTGCATGCTGGTTAGAAATAATTATTGATTATCAGAAACAATGATTGTTGGTAATGGATAGTTGTACTTTTAATAACATTGCAGTTAAACTCTCTTCTTGTATATAGTAGTGAATGAAAGTGAGTGAAAAATTACAATTTGTATTTTTCTTGAGGATTAAATAATACACATGTAATAACATAATAATAGATTTTTCTTAAGCAAAATGCGAACAAAGAGCATGTGAATTAAGGACCAATACCGAACAAGTACACAAAAACTAATTTTTGCAGCTGCGATTAAATACTTACGTTTTAAACAGCATATTTATAAGTGTAAAACGATATGAGTCTGAATATGATTGAAAATCAAGTGAAAAATAAAGGTTTCGTGTGTTTTCTTAAGATTTTTTGGTTTGAATTTGTTTTTGTTTCGCTAAAATCAAAATAATGTTTGTTTATTTTGCATTTCGTTTTTATTACACATTACATCCCACCTTGCCTTTTTGTCAAATACTATTTAATACAGGCACATATTCCTAGGAAGTTACATAAAAAAACAATTTTGTGGTTTTTGAAATGTTTGCAGATAAGCAGTACTACATAATAAGATCAATCCCAGCCTCTTGGTACTTTATCGGAACATTTGCCCTCCTCGTCCTCTCCGTCTCTCATATGAGCAAAGTGAACACGTAAAAAACAACGAAAAATGTAGCTTATTTAAAAATTGTAGGTTCTATTATTTTATCATTTACAAACATTCAAGTCATCATTGTTACCCACAGTCATACACGTTTCAATTCACACAAGCAATTTAAAATTACAAGAGTTTTATAACAAACAATGACGAAAATTTGTACAAAAGCAATTGTCATTTTTTTATTAAGAAAATGGTATTGTATTTAAAGTACATTTTAACTTTTCTATTATTTTCATTAAGGTGCTTTGCAACGTGCTAAAAGTAAGATTGAAAGTGAGAGCTTTTTATTGCACACTTTAATTCAAAAGCTACTGCTCTGCATTTGGAAAAATGTTGTTAAAATATCATTCACTAAAATATTTAATAAGCCAATGTTACTTGAGCACGAAAGAATGTCATATTACACCGATAGCCATAAAAGAAATTAAATGCAAAATAATGTGATAGATTTTCTAGTGATAAATGATAAAATGTCTATGCAAAACAAAATTTTATTACTTTTAGCCTTAAACGGGAAAATATATATGTGTGAAAACCAAGAAATGATTATGATGTTACATTTACATTGAATAAAAAGAACAATGCACCAAGGAAAACATGAAGGTGTGTTGCAATTTAAAACTGTATCTGAATTCGTTTTGGCATTTCGGGCGTGAGTTTCAACTTCTTTTTTCAACAAAACAAAACCCTCCTGCTGGAAAATCGAAATATGAAGCTTTGGTTTTAAAAGACACTAAAGCAGCATTGCTAACCGATTTTTCTCCGGGTTTTGTACGAATGAGAATTTTCTTTACGAACGTTGCTTAAAAACGCAGTTTGCCATTTATAATTTACCATACGTTTGTGCAAATCTCGTTCTTGGTTTGCTTTTCATCTGAAAACCTACGAAAATTTTATTATGTACGAGGAACTTTATAGACATGCATGGTTGCATGGATTTTGTTTCGGCATCTCATCTCATACTAGCTTCACAGAGCTTCTAAAGCTAGATCAATAGTCTCATCTGACTTTGTGCTCCGTTTGGACTCTGGCCGTATCTGATGAGATGACGATGATCGTCGTAAGGGAAGACATTAACATTGGTGAGACGAGCGCAGAGGAGAGATGTGTTTTTCTGAACTCTCCTTGAAATTCTGCTATGAAAAAATATTTCGCTGCTTGCATGGTTACCCACACGCTCCGCTGTTGAATTGGCAACTGAAGTACGCTCTTGCTCTGGAGAATCTCTGGAGAGAGTGTTGGGTGCTGCTGCTGGAACATTTCACATGATCATCTTCTCATAATGTTTTCTATCACATCACAATAACCTTGCATACATGCAATGCTTTATAAACACAGAAAGAGAACATCTTCCTGTGCTCTCTACATTTTTGTACAATTTTTTATTGCAAATCGAATGACAAGCTGGATGAACAAGCTGATGATGATATGATGTAGAGGAGAGTGATAAAACGTAGTATTATGTAGAATGGCAGCCTTAGGAATAGGAGGAATAGGAATTCCACTAAAAACCCCCAGCCCAGTAGTAATATAATTTTTATCATTATCATCTTTACGTTTCTGCTCATCGCTCAATCTCACAAAATATATATTTGGTATACATTATTCGTAGTCTCACTTCTAGTCAATATGTTAAGTTGAGAAAAGAATAGTTTTTATTGTGTTGGAAAAATATTTCGTTTTTGTTGGAACCCCTACAAAGTTATCCCACAGTGACTAATGTAAACTCAGATTCATCAGTATGGTAAGTATTAGTTTTAAGCTAAGTGTGTCATATTTCATGTACCGTTAAAACCTAATTCATCTTGCAAATCTGATTTTCTTTAAGTTTCAAGCAACCTTTAATCATTGCTAGTCGACTCGTCTGCAAACGGTAAATGCTGGTTAAAATTTAGGAAACAAAAGTAGGTAAGGTTGTAGGTAAATATAGAAATGTTATTAGTGTTCTAAGTACTCACAGGTAGGGATTTGCAAGCGATTTGATTTTCATCTCGTCATTTATTAGTTATCACTTGTGTGCAATCAGAATATAATGCTCTAATTAACTTTGACAAAATATCCTCTAGCGGAATTGTTGCATCTATCATCTTTATGTTCTCATAGGCATGTAGTCTGATGTTTTGCTTGGGATTGGGAACGTTTGTAAGAAAAGTCATTATTAAGGAAACTGACGTGGTCAGTTCTGGTCGTTGTCCTGCATAATGAATCTCTGTCGCCTTCATCCAATACTAACGTGGTTATCATTCACCACAACACAAGATATAAATGAGTAGGTATTTCACATGATAAGTTAACTACAAGAAACGAGTTCACCAGCAATCTCTCTATACCAAAAGTCTATCATCCCCATCATCATGAGAGTCAAAAAACGATGATGCAGCAGCGTACATGCTTCATAATAATACATAAAGCATACCAAATTCGACCAAACTCTACAATAAAACATTGTTGTGTGAAAAAGACGATAGATGATCACAGAATATAGGTAGGGTTGAGTATTCCTGCTCTCACACTACCTTACCTTTTGCTCATGAGTTTTTTAATGTTGATAAAGTACCTGTTGACTACTGTGTAACTCGTCTAATACATTTTTCTACTTTTTGAGAGGGCTGAACTTTAAATCCCACATGCATACAATGCCTTATTATTTTTGCAGACACACACTTCTTTTGTCTATGCTGCTCATCATCACACACATCTGTGAAACCTGTACATACTTTTTTACCTGTTGTCTCCTTTTCGACATGCATACCTCACATCAAATTTCACAAAATAATTAAGGTGTGCATGCAGCGAGAGGAATAGAAAATGGAGGAAACGATTTTTGGAGAAACTTTAAACATCAATGATTGAGTTGTGATAACCTAAAGTCAAATAGTTTCACTATTGCCGATTGCATCCGCATAGTCTGCATTTAGCCTCGTTGCAAGCACATTGCGCAAACTGCAACTCACAGAAACTCAACGGTCGTATAATGGCATCCTGTGCAAATCCGATTATTTCACCTAGAGAAAATCAATAGGTTTTGGACAATTATCGAGGTTTTTTATAGTGTTGTCTGTTATATGTGCAATGTTTGTGATTTATTGCAGAGAGGTAGAGAACTGTGATGATGTGATGAAGCACTGAACTCATTCCTGATCCAAAAACCAACAAGCAGCAACAAACACTCAGCACAGTTTTTATTGGATGTTGCGTATTACACAAACCATTCGTTACGTAACATCTTACTACTACTACGCTTCCAACAACATTTTTCATGACATGAGCATGACATGATCATCAGTATCATTATCATCACTATCACTGATATTCTTACAATAATACTCCTTGTACACGACATCAATATTCTGTGCAATAAGACATTCGCAAATAATAACAAAAGTCATTTCATTATACATTCCATTCCTTCGTTCGTTCGTTCGTTGCGAGCTGATGCATGAATAAAAACCTAATTTCATGGAAGCCGTAAAACTCAATGCAATCACGTTAAGACTACTTATATTATAGTTAAAACACGTATGTGAAAAAGGTGAAGGAAACGGAGAGAATATTATACTCATTTTCATAAAATGTAACGAACCAATTCGCCAATTTTTTTGAGGAGGAAACTCATCGGGGCTGTGAGGATACAGAAATAATCATAATCATTCCTTTTTGTGCGTGATACACACACGTCAAATTTCCATTAAAATATCATTCCATGAAGATAGCAGGGAGAAGACAATCAAACTAAGGAAAGCAGATATCAATCCACTTACAAAGAGCTACACTGGATAAAACATGTGAATATTTTCTTGTGCAAAAATGAAAGTGTTCAAGGGAATCTGTTTTTTTCTTCTGTGGTATTCTTGGTAAGAAAAACAAACGTGCTTTATCTTGACATGTGCGAGTGATTTTTAAAAATTGTTCATTTATTTATACATGCTCATTTTACAGCATAGTCTGGGCCGTATATTACATTTACTGTCCACTCGTATTTCTCCTCTTAATAAATCGGCGTTGGTTCCGGAAATTAACGGATATTATACTGTCATGTTGGGAGCTATATCCTGCAGTGAGTAAAAGTTCAAAGAAGAGAGTTAAAGTATAGAAATGTGTGGTTTCATTTAAAATACATAATATGTTTGCAAAATTTAGGCTTTGTTAGAAATCATGATGGGATGTCGCGTGGTCATTTCCGGTGACGACATAAACCCTGACGACTCAGCTATACTCATGATGAACCATAGAAACCGCTTGGATTGGTTCTTTCTCTGGGCATGTCTTGTTCATTCCTCCAAGCCACCTGCCCACAGGTGCAAATTCATTCTAAAGTCGGATGTTCGACTCATTCCAGGGATTGGATGGGGGCTACAATTGGCAGGCTACCTATTCATTCATAGAAATTGGGAAAAGGACAAGAGCCTGTTGAAAAGATCCGTGGAATACTTCAAAGCTTTAGGAAACAAGTATCAGGTAAAACGTCTTGGAGAGTAGCCTAATTTTTCAGACAAATAATTAGAAATGATGACCATTGCTAATTGAATTTGTGTTTGAATTTTCAATTCAGATTCTCATTTTTCCCGAAGGAACAGACTTTACCGACGAAAGCAAAGCAAAGAGTGACTCATTCGCAAACAAAAATGGACTAGTACGATATGAACACGTTCTTCATCCACGAACAACGGGCTTTGGCTATCTTGTGGATTGCATGAAAAAGGGTTAGATTTCCAAAGAGCATGTTTGATTAAAGTTGGTAAGAAACGAACAAATTTGTGATCCAACAAGTATTATTCCTGACAGGTTCACAGCTTGACGCAGTGTATGATATTACCGTGGGGTATCCTAGGACGATTCCCACAGGCGAGACTGATTTATTACTTGGAAGAGTACCTGAAGAAGTGCATTTCCACATTAAAAGGTATCTCTCTCAAAGAAGATAAAAGTAGCTTTTACAACTAATATTTATAACTGCATCATATTTACATTCCATTGTATAGATATAACTCCACCGAGGTCCCTTCTGATGAATCGGACATCAAATCCTGGTGTGAAAAACGCTGGTCTGAGAAAGAGTCAACTCTTGATGCATTCTACAAACCGGAAAAAGACAAGAGAAGTTTTTCGCCAGACGCTAAATGCGACAGAATTTGGAATGCTCTCTATTTCGCCCTTGTCGGATGGACTCTTTTCACCGGTCTCCTAATTTATATCACTTTCACCACGACTATAGGATTCTACTGGGTGGTCACGTGCACAGTTTTCTTTGTTATTGTTTCCCTATCCTCCATCGGAATCCAGCAGTTTGAGATTGATCTCTTTAATAGATTTGATATTAATAAAGGCAGTGGAAAGTTGGAAGCTACGGATGCTGCATCTATAAAAACTAATAGCACTCATGACAAATACAAGGCGGCTCCAGAAAATACTCTAAATAACCATTTGAAAGTCAGTTTTTCTAGTTCAGACTCCATTCCAAATAATGAGAGAGATAAAAAGGTTTCCTAAAGTGGAACGCTATTATTTTTTTAAAGTATGCAGTGCGTTACTCTAGTACTTATTAGGAATTTTTGGTGCAAACCGCTTTAAAAAGTAGATAACGTTCATCATTAAATTTTACTAAATGTTTTAGGATAGGTTTAGTGTAGTACGTACCAAATAACATGCAAAGTATGCATTGACATAATCTATCACTTATCATCAAAATAATGGTTAACCTGTTACAAATCTTGAACGAATTTCTCATCTAAAAATTATCAATCATGACAACAACCCCGACTTGATTCAGCAGACATTCTGTTATTATAGTAATCAAACTTAATGTTGTTCTACGTACATTTCTGGCCAAGTAAAAGTTTTGAAATCAATTAATGTGCTTCTGAATGGGTTGTAACGCAAGCGTAGATTTGGCAAAAAAAACATAAATTATGAGAGTATGTGTTTTTCATTATTTTATATTTTTTCTTGTAGTATTCGACGTTTGTATCCTGAACATAATAGCTTATACAGAAGTTGGTAAACAAGTGTGTTCATAACTAAATTAGGTACTAATTACGAAAAATGAAACAAAGCAGCCAAATTTGAAGTATAAATTGAACCGAAAGAACAGAAAAAATGTCAGCGATATTTTCAACATTTATGCACACAGTTAATGCATCCTTTTCTCTCTACAAGTATTTACTAAAGAGGTAATTTACTGACATTATAATATATCAATCGTTCCCAATCCCTAGCAAACCAAGCAATTCTTGTGGTTACCTAACCCACGTATGTATGTGCGTGTAGATTAAGAATTTTGCAGAAGCTTGTAGCTATTTTGGAAAGCTATTAAGCATTTTTGTGCGAACCGATATAACTTTTTCAGATATTTTTGTAATACCTCTTAAGCATTTTGCCTAAAACTGTCTATCTTGTCTAAACAGCATGATAAGCTACTAAAAATATTATGGAAGCCATACGCATGGATACTTTTCTTGTAATAATGTCCAAACTTGTATGGTTACCATTCACGGATTGATTGATGTTTATACTTTTGATTGATTATGGATGTAGAAGTAGCAGCTGCAGTTGTTACTGAAAAAAGTATATCTTTTATTTTCGTTAGCTTAAATCACACCTTTAACTTTTTTAAATGCACAGCTTTATGAAAGCTCTCTACTTAGAGCCAACTGAATAGCAACTTATCTTACCTATGCAATATTATTGTAGAGCTACAATATTTTATACATGACATGTAATACTTAATATGTTTCTTAGGGCAGCAGAAAGGAAATCTAGTTTATTGTCGATTGTTGGTCGCCTAAAAATGTAACGTCAAGTTGTGTTGAACGAAAGTAGCTGAAAATATTATAAGCTGAAATATTGTACCTGTTTCTCATGTATTAGCAAAAAATGTTTAGTAATGTAGCAAAATTATTTACTACTACTACCATAACCAGAATTATACACAATTTATCTGAGAAAAATATTACTTTACTTTAAGATTATAAAATGTAATACCTAATAAGCATTCTTGATTCTGATTAATTAGTGTTGCAGAAATTACTTAAGTGTAAACATTTTCGTTAAATTCTACGCAAAAATATAAATAGTCAATAATAGAATTCGTATTGATGAAGGTGTGTAGAAGCAACTCACAGAAAATTGTCTTTAAAATAAATCAATATCTCAAATTGTTTATCACTATAACGTTTTTAATTATATGGCATAGTATGCATAGTATTCAAAAGCACTTTTAATTGTGGTGGCATATTATCTAAAAAACATGGAGCACAAGTGGTATATTAAAATTTGAAAAGCAATTCATCATGAAAATCATCTTGAAAATATTTAGTAAAATGTTGACATAAAACTAAAGTTTTATTCAATCAAAAGTTAAGTTTAGTATACAAGAAAAGTTGATCAATTATAACTTTTACAACAAAATTCATATGATCTGATTGATTATACTTAACTTAAAGAAAGAAAGAGGAAATCTATATTGTATACCTATACTAATTTTAATGCATGCTCAAACAAATTTTCGTACACAATATTTAATGTAAATAGGTGTACATTATTATTTTGTTAAATTTAGTTACGTTCACACAGGTAGCGTTGCAAAATGCGTAGCAGTAGAAAACAACAGAACTTAAATGAAGGACATTTTTACTTCTGATTTGGTGGTTTAGCAGCTTTCAGCCCTGTTTTCGAGTTGAAAGGTCTTTTTACATCGTTGATACCCCCATTTATAATCCTATTCCCACGGATCTCTGCCCACCCAAATCGACCATCCGGTAACTTTTCCTGAATCCATGTATGGCCGTAGGTAGAGTCAGTTCCTTCTACTTTTCCTTTATTTGCAAAATCATTCAACCATTGTCGATTCTCTGGGGTATCTTTCAAGTGCCCTTTTTCATTCCTAAAAATATGCTTTAATTGACCATCACCTTTCGGTAGTTCAACCTTAGGACCACCTCCCCTGCCATCAGAGCCATTCCCACCCCCACCCCTACCATTCCCGCCCCCACCCCTACCTTGTCCTGCGGAGTTCATATTTCGAACAGCAAACTTTATGATGTTTGCCAAGCCTCTACCAACACCTACATGTGTTGCAAAGGAATTCGTCGACGTGCGCAAGTTCATAACATTGTTCCAAGCTGTAATATTCTGCCTTGGTGAGGCCGGTATTCCTTTTATATTTACTGAACTTGGGTTGAACGCCACTCCTCCATAACATCTGTACGCAAATTACCGACACAAAAGCAATATAACAAATCACGATATTCTAGTAACATTAGACAAGTTTGGCTTTGTGGCAAAAAAACTACATTACCTGTACTCCTCTAAGCGGTCATATTTCCCCATATCCATGGAGGAGCCGTTTTTGCTTGAGTCATTGTTCTGGTTTTTGGAACTGCTCTCTCGTCCCCACATGCCATCCCACGCTTTACGGAAAAAGGATCCCGCTGAAGATGTTCCGACACCACTGGAATTACTAGACGGAAGGCGTCTTATCCGCTCTCCTTCCTCCACAGCATTTTCTGGAGTTCCCATTGAGAACCTCTCAAATAAATATTCCAACTTTTGCTCATTTGTGACCTTCATCTGATGATACACCGCGGGAACCCAATCACAGCAATGACAAGTGTGCCCAGTTCCCCCGCATCTAG
>JAQIXX010003927.1:0-17828 GCA_034700605.1 Willowsia nigromaculata
CACACCGCTGGAAAAATGTGGTTTTCTTGTTTCTCCAGCGCGCCAAGTGAGGAGGCGATGTGAGAAGCTCCACCATCTATCATAGAAAGGAACTGTTTTGCGACAGTGACGATTCCTCTGCAAACGTAATTCTGAGAAAGTACTTATAAAATCTGGTGCATAAGCGGAATGTGGGAATTTGATTTGGTGGACACCACATTTCAAACAATTAACCACAAAGGCTTTCTGTTCATCAATGAGTCCAAATTCAGGTCCTGTGATTAACATGATCTCTATGATTATTATTTCCTTTCCGTATGCTCAGTAATATTCCCAAACTTCACTGCTTTTGAATGAAGTTCTCTTTCTTATTCCCCAGTCACGTTTGAAGTCTTCGTCAGAAATATCAATTGTTTCCCAAGTTATGTGTCGACTTGGAACCAACTTTAGACGCTCAAATTCAGAATCACTATCTACTGCACCCATTTTTTGTTTGCTGCTTCTCTGACAACTTCTACTTCTCAAATGAGAGAATGTGAGCAGAGAAATATATATGAATAGGTTTTTAATGCATAAAGGTAAGGGTATTCAGTCCTGCAACAATTCCTTTTCTATTTCGAACCATGTAGTCATCACCCTAAAACAGAGGAATCGTCACCTCTTTGTTATTTTTCACAAAAAGAGCCTAGAATTCTTAAAATGAGGTGACGAATAATTGAATGCCTTTCGTTTCTCCAAAGAATATTTTTCTTTCTTCAAAAATACGACTGGTCTCAAATGTTATTAATATCTTGCAGAATCAACCCAGTATTCAACTTTGAATATAATTAGCTATTGCAGCACAGGAAATAAAGTTAAGTTGATATTTGTATGCTTAAAGGTAGTGCGAATTAGTAAAGATGCTTGAATAAATAAATCTACCTGGAGAACTAATATATACTAGCAATACTTTGTAAATCCAAAAAAAAATTAAGCTACCAAATTTGTAAAATAGTACTCAATGTTAATAAGGACTCATGACTAAAACATAGTAAGCTATCTAATTTATTTTACTAGCATATTGAACTTTTATGTATTCATTCTTTGATTGGCAAATGTGGAATTAAAAATAATGCTTCAGCTAAATAAATAAACAAGCTTATGTCAATATTGGTTAGCATAAACTGTTTTAACCTTCATTACTAACATTTGCAAATGCATATTTGTATTCACTGCTTCGCTACACTGACCTAATGAGAGTGGTGCCAAGTTTCGAATTAACTATTAATGATTAATGAACTAATCCATTCAGAATTCTTCTAAAGAATGTGGATTTTCTCTGGTTGATATCCTTTTTGTCGTTGGAGTAAACAAGAACATTATTTATGGTGAATAAAATAATGGTTTCTTCAAAATCGATGTCCTTTTGGCCATCCAAAATTGTAGAAAGCGCCACATACAGTTTTGGCTGGAAACAATATTAGGAAAAATGGAAAAAAGTCTTAGTAAACTACTAAATGTTATTTTCTGCTAACAATAAAATAAATGACAAAGTATATGATTTACAGCAACCTAAATTTCATAATATCGGTAATAATATTCCACAAAGAACAAAGCGCAACCATTTTAGGTTTATAATTTATTGCAATTGCTTACATCTTTGCTTTTGGTAGCTACCTTCCATTCATTCGAGTGTATATAACTGCATGCCAACAACTTCGCAGCAGGTCCCACTTGATTTTCGATTCTGCAGGCGTATACTCCCTCCGCAGCGAAACCAATATGGTTGTCTCCTTTGCCACTTATAACAAAGAGTTTGTAACTGTCGGAAAATGAGAAACCCCGTCCAATCTCTGCTTTTCCCTCGTGTATTTTCAATGTGCCCCCTGATTGTGTATCAGTATTTTTAGAAATTGAGAAACATAAAAATCTTCCTCCAATTCCCTCCATGCAATTTTTATATGCCATATAAATTCTCAACAAAATTAGAATTACTGCAAATGCCCTCATCGTTTATTTCTGTAAGGTTTGCAATTGATTTCACCAAAGTTTCTCTTATAATTTTTGAATGATATTTGACAGATGTGCTCAGTTAGAACGCCAGATGTAAACTGATAAGATTTAGATCATTTCCGGATGTGAACCAAAATGAAATAGATCTCACAATAAGACGTATTCGTATCCAATTTATAAGACATTTTAAATGAGGTGGGTCACTTAAGCTAATGAAAAAACAAGCCATGTCTTGTGACCATATGTCTACATCTAATTTGCAAATATGAATGGAAAAGATCCAGAAGTTATGCTTAAAACTTCATTTTTGGTATAAAATGAGCATGCAATGGAATAATGTGATGAGATAATTGATTGCATATTCTGAATCTGAAATGGATTCCTTAGTGAAAAAATCCAAAAAGAAAACATCTCTCATCAAAATCATCAATTTATTTCCATTATGAATATTATATGGTAGTTAGCTTTCAAACAAAACACACAATGCGACAAACTACCTATGCTTATTCGTGACTGGATTTTTGCCTACAGATTTTATGAAAAGTGGAGTAATGTGTACTTACTCAACATATTTCAAACTGATTTGATTGTGAGTTAACAAAAATTGGTAGATTCGTAGATTGGTTGAATGTGATTATTTACTTTTAATTTTCTCTCAACACTTATGGGTTTCATTTCATTGTTTATAGAAGCAAAGTTTATGTATTAACTATTTCACTATATAATTTGGTAAGATAGAAAAATTCATAAAAAAGCATGAAACGTCGTCTGTCCTTCTTTTGACAAATATTCATCAAATTTGTCTTAACATTCCGTACAGCATCCACATTCCAAAACATGAATCTTTCGAGCACTCCGAGTGGATCAGTTTACGGTTCCTTGAGAAATAGAATGATCATTAAAAAAATTGACGCATAAACTGTGAATAAATTGATCCCATTTCTGACAAATTCAGGATATAACTTTCACTACAAAACGCAGGTTTTCATTAAGTGTTTTGTCTTCTCGTTACCTGGTTTTACCACCGAACGATTGTGGCCTATTTGACTACAGTTAATAGGCTTTATCAAGTTGACTGCTATTTCCTTCACAATTTGAGCATAGCTGTCTGCATAGTAAGTCTCGCATAGGATCATGATAACGGACCAAACTTAATGAATCAACGTGACATGTGAAGGCAGCTTCTTGAAGACAGAAAATTATTATTGGAGACAAATTGTAAAAAAGAAAAACTGTATACGGTTGAGCGGCACATTATTTATCATATGTTTATTCCTTACAGTCAAGTATGGTGTTAAATTAAAAAATGAATTTGTTCAACAATAACAACTTTTAAGGCAACATGCAGCTATGAACAAAATGTTTGATTTGTGGCTTGAAGCCTTTGTTTACATACATCATATTTCTCTTGGTTGGCAGAACTTCGTTGTCTCTGCCATTTCTTTCTCCAACTTTCTCTTTTCTTTTCATGCATGTTCTCCAACTTTCACTTAATCCTGATGCGCACCAAATCAATAATCAAAACGTTACAACTACCCAACGTACTAGAATCAGTAACATGTGAAGCAATATTTTCATTTGCTTATTGTGACAAATTAAAAAAATGACAGCTAGCTATTTCGTGTGTAGCGAGCATAAATAGCCACAGCCACAGAGTTTTTATGTTTTTTATGAGCTGTACATTACATACCAGCTCATATATTTCGTTTAGATCCATCTATTGCACACCATCTATTTAACATAAAAATAATTGAAATCCTGACATCAAGTTTCCAACCTCTATCATGAATCATATTCCAACTACTGGCTCAGTGTTTCCAGCATCAGGTGGTAGTCCAAGGGTTCCGAAGGATTTTCCGTTCGTTCTGATTCATAGGGCAAAATTTCGCTTACATGTTTACGCGTATATCATACCATATAACTACGTCGATGCATCAAGATATGAAAATGTTTATGTAGGGAGGATAGGAGATATTATCAGTGTCGTGAACTTTAAATGTCTAGTGTTTCAACGAATGCATCGGAAATAAAAACTGCCCGTTAGCTGTCTAGTGCTTCTTCTGGAAGAAAAACATTGGATGTCTGTCGTTTCCAGCATCATGTGACGCCCGGAAGATTCCGAATCAATTTACACCTGCTTAGATTTATAAAGGAACTTTCACTTTTGACTTTCTCTCGATATCATGATGCGTCATGAAAGTCAGATAAACTAGCTTGCAGTTGATCATGTTGGGTGAAGAATTTTGGTTGCTTTGTTCGTACTAACGCCATCAGTATCATAGAGCATTTCAGTAGCTTTACCAAAGCATGCAGTGAAATTTCAAGTTCAAGTACATAACCAAACCATAGCATCATAAAAAATTGAGTATTGCGAGGGTTTTCTACTGGAGTGAGGAAGCTTTGCAAAATATTTTTCAGTCTATATTCGCCCCAATGACGCTACTGTAATAACGAAACGGTCGTACTTCTGCATGGAAAAGAATATTAATAGGGAAGGAGTGATGCCATGGCTCGCTCATGATCTAAAAATCTCGATCTCAATTTTATTTTTAATATGTTTCAGCTAAATTGCATCAATATTTTCAGCTTAATATTTATTTTTATAAAATTTTTATACCTGGTATCTCAATGAAAGCATTCAATTTGGTTTTCTTTAAGAAACAACATTAATTAAAATTAAACAGGCATTGCAGTTCATTTTAAGAGAAAAGTATAGAATTAGAATGTAGAGAATGGGCAACATGAAATCCTAGAGTGAAAGCATTTCCCGTTGAATCTGAAAAAGGTTCATGATGCAATGAAATAATGATACAAAATATAATATGTGATAATCATTGTTTGTTATAAACGCACGACAACCTAGTAAATGTAAAATAAGTAATTGCATTCAGTTGTTGTATTAAAAGTGTGATAGTGCATACTGCATACACCACAACAGGAGCCCAGAATCTTCTCCGAGCCTGAGGATCCCAGTTTCCCCAAAATCGCGCTCCTGTACCTAAAAATGTTGGCGTTTTTTCACCCAGAATCCCGTTCTCCCGGGAACCGGGTTCCCCGGATTAGGAACTTTTTGAGTCCCTGCACCACAATGCCAGAATGTAATAAGAGCACAGTTCCAGTGTATGAACATGAGTTTATAAACTATCGGATATATTGTAAACGTATGTTCGATAGTTATTGCGATCACCTGCCAGTCTGTGTGTCTGTCTGCGTGTCTACACGATGACTCAAAAGCTATTTGACCGATTTTGTTGAAATTTGGTATGCAAGTACTATGAAGTAGCCAAATTGGTGAACCTATTTCCCCGCGGATCAGGGGTCATCAACTTTTTCAAATTACAACATATGGCATTTGATACTTCATACCAACGGTTGCTTTTGCTTGCATAGCTCCCTCATAGAGGGAAATTACAAAAACAAACAAACAAATGAAGGCACTCAATATCATCATGAATCGTATTTCATGGTCATGATTGATAATTATTCTCGTTATTCCCAATCAGCGACGTCTCTATCCCGTTTTACAGTGTATTTTTGCAATCAAGTTATTCACAGCTCAGGTAAAGTCTTCAATGAATCGTTATGTGTCTCGTTAAACTAATTAATGTCGGTGATCTACTATCATAAAGAGTTCGTTAATTATTGTTTCCAATAGTATCCAAAAAATGGGTCGTTACCCTTCTAGTTATGTATTCATTCATTTATTCAAACTACATAACTTTTATTCTGAAAAATAGGATTATGAATTAAATTATTTCCCCATCAATAAAAACTCATTTTTTTTCGTGAGCCAATGAACGTCAAAGTGCACGTTCTATGGCGTATATTGCTGAAACGTATAAAGCTACATCTCAAAACTCTCCGATAATAACGCAATATTCTATTTTATATTAAGAGACAAACATGGAATCTGCCTTTCACTAATCTTTTATACCTCGTACTGGAATGAACAACTTTTGCAGTGAAAAATGTGTTCCCAAAGTTTATCAACGTTTCTTTGTTACAGGTTGTCGGTGTGTTGTTTGATGCTTGCATTAATTGCTTACGTGATACTAAGCATACAGTTTCCTTTTCTCGGGAATTTTGTTATACTATTGGCTTGGATTGGTTTAGGAATTTTTATTAATATTGGCCTCACCGCCTTGCGAAGCGACAGAGAAAGTTTCTCAGGTGGCTTAAGTGATTTAGTCTACGAAACAGACTGGGTATAATTCAGACTTTTTAAAAAGTGTAACTAGTTCGATAGCAATTTTACATCTAAACATACATTGGAATATAAACATTGAGTCAGCTTTCTCTATGAATCACTCAAGTAATAGTTTTGAAACTGTAATAAAAAGTTTTTTAACAATTATCGTCAATAATATATTGTCTGCAAATCTTACTCCCACTTATTCAGAGGGAGAATTCAGAAGAATCCAATAACGATTATTTCTTAGTTTTACGTGTAGGATTTGTCTTTGTCAGTCTTCATGTTCGTGTTAATTGAAAAAATCAGACTTTTACTAGTTGAACTCATAACGCACGCCAGTTAAAATGCATAGACAAAGCATAGGGATTCGGAAAATTATATTAAAATAATTGGAATACAATTATATAGCCAATCTTGTCAGCATTTTAATTAGTAGCCCTAAATGCTAAGTGAATTCCTCGTTGATGACAAAGTTTATTGTCGTTCTGCATATTTTATACTCCGTCGAATTTCTTTGAATCTTGTGTGTAATAATAAGTGCATTTTTTATCCATACAAGAGAGGCATTGTGAAAAGTGTTTGGATTGTCAACGTGAGTGAATACTGCTGACCTTCTTCTCACATCTTTAGTTTTTATTGAACTCAACTCTGTTGACTACACTGATAAAACGTAAGGTAGTTGTAAACCATTCAAATTGTTTGCATTATGTTAAAAATTAAATGAATTATTTTTCTTTGCGCAGCCTGGATACTTGGAGATATAGCATGCATCCAATGAGTCTCAGTTTGCTCCTCTACATACACAGCTGTGGCATTGTCAATGGATAGGTGAGAAAGTCTACATTTAAATATAACTTGTATCTACTCTGAATACTCAAAATATCGTTGTTAACATATATCTCGGAATAATACGTCCAATTGAACCTGGTCGGTAAGAATTTACCAAATCGCAGATGAAAATGGTTATTTCTTTTGATTTGGGTTATGTCATTGGTAATGCATGTTTCACGGCCCCTGTGGGCGAGAAAGATCATTTTCCAAAGTGTGTTTCAAAATGGAGCACTGATATACTTAATAAGGCTTACTATCTTGGTGGAAATCGAATAAGTAGTCACATAGTTCCTCTCTTTCTAGTTGTAAGGCTCAACGGAAGAATCTGGTAAAGTCTTAAAGAAATGGGTAACTGGACTATAGCAGACAAAATCACTGTAATTTTATAAAGTTAAAAAATAAGTTTTAGTTTCCACATCTTTTTCACATGTTGAGATACATCACGTCCCTATTCTACCCACAAGACTATTTGTTACTTGTCTGTATTTAAACTTAATTTTTACTTTCATGAAGCATAAGTATGCATTATCGTCTATGATAAATTGTGAATAATATGCTGTAGGCAAATATGTAATTAGAGACTGTATAAACTGTACGAAAGCAATACATATTTGGGAAAGCACGTTCCATTAAAAGATATTGTTTTACACTAAATAGTCATCAATTGATGTATTATCTTTTTAACTTCAAATTATACCTACTTAAATATATTATTTCTTTTATTCATATTAATTGACTCAATATTATATAATGCTAAATATATAAAGATAAAGTAAAATAAAAGTTTCAAAATAAACTACAAAGCTGTTGAGGTGTAAGAAGTTTGGACGGACGTCGGGGCATAATCAGAATCACAAATTTTTACTCTTTCTCCCACTAACACAATGTTCAGGTTCGATCACAGGACCACAGTGATCCAGTGACTTGCTCAGTTAATTTTAAATGCACTGCTGAATGTCAATGCACAATGGAATGTGAAAGGCCCAACAGAAACTCAAATGCACAGCCGAATGTAAATGTTCCATCTTCCTCAATGCACAATTATTCTTGATACTCAATAAATGTTGATGCTAAATAAATCGTGATGCTCTATAAATCTTGATGTACAATTAATCTTAGTGTATTATTAATCTTGATGCGAGAGTAATTAATTAAAGAGTAGAAGAGAAGGTGACTTGCAGGAGGAACAATTAACTTTATTTTTGTTCTTCAGTTTCTAAAAACTACTCACGAAATTAAAAAAGGAAAAACAATAATTAGGGCTGAAGGCCCGAGATCTGGGAAGAGCAATTAAAGATCAAAATTAAATATTAAATGAAGAAGGCGTCGTCCCAACTTGGAACTCGAGCACCTCCAATTCTAGGCTTGTGTGGTGTGTGAAGAGCTGTTTGCTAGTGCCCAATAGTGTGTAGAAAAAATTTATTTTGAGGCTGTGAGCGCACCGCTGGAAAATGGGGTTTTCTTGTTTCTCCAGCGCGCCAAGTAATGAGGCGATGTGAGAAGCCGCTCCATCCACCATAGGGAGAGAACGGTTTTTTGCGACAATATAAACTAATCATAACTGATAATGTATGCATACAGAGCCCAAATAAAACCGCCATACCTGTTTCAACCCTTTACATCCTTGAAAGCACAAGCCCATACTTACCGAGACCAAAGCCCGCAGGTTTTCACATGCATGTTGCTGCTAAAAGGACCCTGTCAGGCCGAATTTGTAGTCCCAGATATAAGTACATGTGACAGATCGGATAATAAGTATTTTGTTTTCCCATTTTTTAAAAGAATGTTACTGTCTTTATCAGATACGATTTAATATAAAAATTTCTTGAATGTAAATATTTATTAACTTCGAAGTACACCAGGGGTTACACGAGAATTTGAATATTTTGATAATCTTAAAGCTTCTCTGCTCCACGTTTTATCTTATATCTCTGTTGCAGGGTATGATTGTTTGTCCTAACCTTACAAATGACAACGTTTTTGAGTACACCCTATTATTTGTTCATTATGTGCACAAGTCCGGTCCGATTTAATCCTGTTTTAACAATTTTACTTAAAAAAAAACCATACATTACACTTACAGCGGTTTGAAACCCCTGAGAAATAATAAATATTAGGGAAGTGGTTTTTAGAATTAGTCGATTTGTAATCATTAAAAATTTTTCATAAGAATAAACTGTTATGAAAAAATCCGAAAAACAATATTATTTCATATTACATTGAAACTTGCTACAGTACATTTCTCTACATTGTTCAAAACGCATTGAAATTCAAAGTTTAAAACGTCAAGTTTTGAGTTTGACATCCAGAGTGTAGGATTGCCGTTTTGAAACAAGGCAATACCAGGGAAACAATAAAATGAAAGGTATTAATCATAGAGTTTAAGATATATTATGGATATATCCTTATGCAACACTAACTCAGATGTTTAGTTTCTTGTGCCGTCAAGTTAATAATTTGATATATAATATATGATTTTTTCAAACATCCTGCTGTGCCAGTTGGTATTCATTCAAGCGTAAATAAAAAACAATGCTGCAGGCTATAGTTGCTTGTTGTTGTGATGGTTCTGGATGGATGGAGAAAAATTCCAATGATGGTTTTGACAAATCTTGCCTGCCTTCTCTGACCCACTGAAAAAACAAATAGAAAATAAATCCATAAGGCAATATTGGAATTTTGTTGAACAAAAATTCTAGTAGGTGGTATACCTATCAAAATAATGTCAAAGTGTCACTTTAGCGAAATCTGGTAAAATTTGGTAAAGACTAATTTCAAATTTGACATCTAAATACTAAAGAGGGAGGATTTTCGAGCAGCTTAACTTAAAAGAATTCAACCTCGTGTAGTTTTCTTCCTAATAATTATCATCTTTTCAGTGAAAGGAATTCACGGTAACATACCACCTAAAAACAAGCCGTTTCCTCCTGAAAACTTTAACTTTTTTCTATGCTAGTCCAGCAACAAAAGTAAATTGACTAAAAATGGAACGTAATGGAATGCAAGAAGTGTATTCTGTATTATTCTGAAATCTGAATCTTGCATTAACATTATAATAGATATTTATCTAGCAATATGCAAGCATGGTTTTTAAGTTTATTGGTTTCGAATACAAAAATGTCTCATTCATTCCATTACGAAGGAATGTAGCTGTCATCAACTCATTGTAAGTCTCATTTCGCTGGTTACGTGAATCAGTCTTTGCATAATGCTTGAATACATTTTACACGAATTGAATTATTCATATACTTGTAATTTTATATAGCTTGCGCATAAGGAATACATTATGGCTTTTACCAAATTACAAAAGTTTTATTGAAAACTCAGCGTTAGCTGTGGAAGCTCCAATTAATTGTTACATTAACCATAACCATGACAGACCCGAAAAACGAAAACGGATAGACTGGCAGTCCAGTCCATTTCCTCTAAAAAATGTTTTCATATTTTTTGACATGCTGAATCTGCGGGTTGGCTGGTACAGAAAAATTTGTAGGCGGAAGGTAACTTCTATTAGTTTGAAAATACCCATTCTGGATTCCCATGGATTCTTTCCACCTAAAAATTGACGATTGCAATTCACACAAAGTGGAATTCCTTTTAGATTAGCGGGCAAGAAATTATTTCCCAATGTTAAATTATACCATAAAACAAGTTTTATTTGTTTCTCCTACGAATTACCAGGTGCAACAGCCAAAACTAATTGAAATGCCAAGTTTATAAGAGAAGCTGTAACTGCCACGTGATTTATGCAAAATTGCACATGTTACAGCGTTAGAAGTGCAATTTACTATGAAAATACAAAATTTAATTTGAAATCCTTCTCAGAAGTCGAAGCATACTGTCATGTATTTGTCTTGTTGTGAGAAAATGTTACAAAGCGTAAGCAAATGTCACGTTGCACTCTCCCTGGAACAAAATTTACAAATTGACAGCAATGAACGATATTTCAAATGTGAGTGTTGCACGTGTTGCAAAAGTAGGGACATGGAAATTGTTACAGAACACGGGACTGGTGGTGCACAGTTGAATTTCATTTGATACCCCACCAGGGATTTTGGGTAGGTCACCCAGGACTTGGGTTCTGCTTCAGCAAGGATGTTTGGTGGGCCATCAGAAATCAGGCTTCCGTTTCTTGCTCAACAACAATTTTTTTAAGTTTACGTTTTAAATGGTCGTAATCCCAAAGCACTAACAAGAATTTTTACGTCAGCAAAAGTGAACCATTAGTTTGATGCGTAATAATTATGCCAGTTTCCAATGTCATTTTCCTTGGTATATTGATCATTGCTTTTAAATACTTTTTACCGCTAACAAATAGGCTATGTTTACTCGATGACTAGAATTTACGAAATGTGATCAATTTGGCAATTCATTAAAACATAATCAGCTCCATCACTGATGACCAACTAAGCTCTGCTTATTGTGAAGTGACAATGAAATATGAGGATTGTAAGTTTGTTGAGATTTACGTAGAGTCATAAATATGATCTGACAAAAGTTTACTACCAACGTTTTTAATACTGGGTGTTGCAATTTCAGTTCCTTTTTCGTACAAGTATGCAGTAAATTAATTAGTATCTTAGCATCAGATAAACACCAACATCTCGATTTGTCACCATGTTGAAATAGGTAACTTGTCCAGTGATTTCGTTTGCTACAAGCTTCTCATTATATTTTTGCTTCACCGTGGAAAACTGAAAGCCAGTAACAACCACTTGTATATTCTATATATAGTGGATTTTTCAGACAAAAAATTGAATGAAGAAAACCTTGAGAACTACAAACTAACTGACTCAGAATGTTTATGCCATCAAGAATAGTTGCAAGGCTTTCCAATGAAACAGTCGATCTAAGCGTCATACAGTCAAGCTTGTATTCTGGGCTGAATCTGAATGGAATAAAGCTACGTTTGCAGTCACTGAAATACTGAATATGATGCAGCTTGTAGACATCAAAATGTTATCCTTTGATATCTTTACTAAAGGTAACACAACATTTTATCGCTTTTGTTTATGTCTGATTATTACTACTGATTTTAGTATAAAAATCTAATTAAGTACATAATGCAGTCTGTTTTAATGTTGTAACTGTAAACTGATTAATGTGTGCTAAGATCAATATCAATTATTTTGAACATATCCATAAAAGTTTCTAACAAATACAAAAAAGCATATCAAGGTGTACTGGGAAAAAACAAAGGTAGTATACTTTTTTCAACCAGAAATATTCCATTCAAATCCATGAGACGTTAACGACAATATCACAGAATAATAACAACATAAAACTGAATTGTTGCAATATTTAAGGTGTTGGTGTACATCAACAAAAAATTTTGTTGGTGTATCTACATATGTACTGCTTCTAATTTTCTGCTTAATTTGATCTTCTCATACAGAATGTATGTGGAATCGATCGCCATTGTGTTTGTGATTTTCATCAGACAAATATATTATGCAAAGTTATTATCTTTTCATTACAAGCTCAAGCCCACTCGTTGTTGGTCACCATCTGCAGGCACCAACCTAAAATACATCATTTGTGAACTCATCAAAAGTAATCAATCAAACTGAATTGGGCAATTTCCCAAGTATCTAGTAACTTTCCGTAGAGTTCTATAATGCCTTAGTAAACCCCTTCGGTGTTTATGTAACACACATTGCATTTGTTAGCACAGCTAAATGATTGTGTAACAACGGCCACATCCAAAAGTAACAAATAATTGTTCCTTGCAACGTGATTTGCTTTTGTTTTATTCAAAGTTCTTTTTATAATGCGATTTTCACGTTAATTGGCACACGTGCTTCTTTTAATACAAACATACAATATATACTCATGACGACAATAAACCAAAAACTATTTTACAAATGACGTAAGAACTTAGGACGTATTCATTCTAGACTAGTAAAAATGCTTTCAAATTTACGTTTGTGTCCATAAAACTTATTGGCTTTGCTAAGCATTTGTTTGTAAACAAATACCCATGCATATGAGCTAAGGCTCTAGACATGTAAAACTAACAGCTATCATAGTTGATTGTACGCTTAAAAGCCGAATTTCATTATGTCTTCGAAAGAAACTGTCACTTCAAAGCATCTATATATTAGAATTAACTTCATATTTATCCTGGTTTATGTAATGTACAACATACGTATACATCACCAGTCGTCCAATCAAGCAAAGAATAACACATGTACCAAAACGTGAGCCTTCCTGAAAACTGTACCATATGTCATCACTGATGCTCTCGAACCGTTAGCCATGAAAAAATTAATTGTGCATTCACTTCACTGTCAATAGGAATAAAAAAAATTTCCTTCCTTACTTCCAGCTCACGCTAATTAGACAAGAACACCTTTTAAACGAACACGATATGCTGAAATGTAATTAGAAAAGTAAATATTAATAAATAATTATTGCTTAATTTTAAATACTTGTTACCAAATGAAACATAGAAATTGCAACAAAAGACCAACTTTCTCGAATAAAAAATTCTACAGGTTATATTATTGCTCTGTTAAATATCTTGATACTCAAGGTATTTATTACGATTCAAAACTGCTTGAGACCAGCCTTTATTGTTGTAAACTGTAATTTGTCACTTAATTGTGTTACCTTCGTGCATAGCAGTTAATATAAGAGAGAAAGTACGGTACTAAACTTTCATACAATGCAGGTGAAGCAAAATATTTTAATTAAAGAGGATAATCAATTCACACCTTCTTCACGGCTATTGCACCCAATAAGAGTTGTGACATGTTTTACGGAAACCCACAGAGTTAATTTAGTTCACTCCAAAGCTCTCATATGCATAACCAGAATGAGGATATGCTAATATAAGACCAAAACCTTGTTTATTTGCAGCTCCAGTTGGAATTCTCCTGAGTTGGAGAAAAGAACGATTTGAGTATCGAGTTATATACTCAAAGCATTTGCACTATACTAGACGTACTTTTCGCTGAAAAATCTAAACAAGTTAGGTGTATGGTCGCGTGTCTATCTGTAATTTTACGCAGTAATTATCAATTATCTTGAACAGCAAACTCACATAAAATTATTCACGGCGTTTTTTTATTCAGTTATTTTATTTGCCATCTTTACAACGAGCACGCTTTCGATTAAGACATGTATTTTTCTACATTTGTTAAGATTCTTGAGAATGTAAGTAAATTGAATAGCAAAATGCACCTAACACACTTGGAGAATTATGAACTTAACGATTATTGATTTTTGCAAATTGGTAATGTGTTTTAGCTTATCAGAATGAAGAGGGTTATTAGAAGGATTGTAACTGAAAACAACAAGGATTCAAACAAAACAAGGAAAAATTTGTTTGTGAAAATTTGCACGCAAAAAATCTGCCCAGTGGCCCAAGCTGACAAATTCTTTAAATCAATTTCCAATGGAGTATACAGCTTTCAAGAGATTAAATCTAGGGAACAAAACCATACAGTAGGAAATGTTAAATATTCTTTTGTGAGTTTTCAAAATGTCTTTTGGCCGGCACTATTTGTGATGATATTTTTGGTTATTATGGTAACCATGCGTTGCATATTGCTTCGAGTTTATGACAAAACTAATAAACAGATG
Source organism: Willowsia nigromaculata (assembly GCA_034700605.1). NCBI lineage: Eukaryota > Metazoa > Arthropoda > Collembola > Entomobryomorpha > Entomobryidae > Willowsia > Willowsia nigromaculata. Next base: position 14,582 of record JAQIXX010003927.1, read on the forward strand.
GAACAAAACAATGTTGGAGGTATGCCTGCCAACGGGAATATGGTAATTCATAAGCTATTTCCTTCAATACTGAAATTATCTTCCATTACCCATCGGTTGATACAGAAAAACTCCATAACTAAATGCTAAACCTCATTGCTATTTGTTTTGATATTAAAAGGAAACATGTAAATACTCTCTGGTCAAATGGAGAGCAATTTTAAGAACGGTGACACGTCAACAGATTACGGCGAGCTTGGCTACAACATCCCAAATATTAAAGGATTGAAAACCGGACAATCTAGTAACAAAAACAACCACGGCCAAATGGTTGAACTGCGTTACGAAGAAAATTTGGACTCACTGCATTCACCCCCACAAAACGATGATGGGCTGAGAATTAAAACTGTGACATAGCTGGTTATAAGGAACCAGCAAATACTACAGATAGCTTTAAAATTCTACAAGTGTAATTTTAATAACTACTTAAATTTTTAGATCAAAATAGCCAAAACGTAAGGCACAGCCTATTTAGCACTTGTGTACTATGCACTGCACTTGCACAAGCTAGAAAATAAAATTTTTGAGCTCAAGAATGCACTTCCTTGCTGATAAAACATGTGATTGATATTAGTGTGCAAGCACACAATAATCTTATTTAGCTAACAAAACCTTTTAACTTTTAGCGAAAATAATGTAGATTTATAAATATATTACTTTCACCGCTTACAACAGCAGAGTCACAGATATTTTAATAAGGATACTTCTAAAAATTTGCATTCCAGAATAGTTCAATCATCACCGCTTAATTTCATTCCTTCAACCATAATAACATATATACAACTGACTCATGTCAAGTAGCAGTAGCTTTAAAAAATTCTCAATTTTAATTGGTTTATTTCACAAATGTGCTGCGAGTCATTCCATTAAGGATTAATAAAACAATATTTAAAAATCCAATATTATATAACAATACTTCGATCATTTATCCAAATAAATATTATTGTCATCGTTTGTTTGTTCTGGCTTCAGTTAAGTTTCATATATTGGGAAACAAATCCAAAGTAAAAAGCTTAAGATTCTCTAGATGATGCGGTTTTCAAAGCTAACAAAACTGTATTGTATGCGAATTGTTTGAATGAATGGAAATTATAACCAAGAAACTCGGAACTTTGTCTCCAATGATTCAGCTACTCCTCATTTAAGATTTTTGACGATAGGTTTGGGAGAATTAGAAGTATGATTATTCTCTTAATCAGTTGCATCCTATTTTATGGTATATTTGAACCATCATTCATTCATTCTATTAAGCATAAAGAAGACTAGTATACAGCAACGCTGTATATTTTTATAAGAAAGTTTCCATAAATCTTCGTTGGGATGTTTTGCATGATGCCCCAGTATTCATAAAAAGGTAAAACTAGAAGTCTATCCTCATAAGCTGGCATTAAAACCATACTTAACGGGATTGGGAACCTTTATTGCTACTGAAACTGATGATGCTGTCTACAGAGACGAGCGAAGACTGAAATTTTTACCCATTTATCACAGGTTTATATGACATTCCACACTTTGCTCTTGATTTTGTACTCTGAAGGAGAGCTACTACTAGTTGCTTTCACCGCATTACTTCCTATGCATGCGTTACTTTACATGTTTTTACTTTAAGTTTCAAAAGGCCCCACCGAAACACCGTGTCTAAAAGCATGTCACATCATCGATCCAACTTGCATTTATAACAACGGGTCTTACTTTACTATTAGCTCGTTTCCGTTCTCTCCTCTTTCTCTCACAGACGGTTATTCCATCTTTCGATTCAAACGCTAACTTGAGTATTGCAAAAAATAGAAAATAAATCCTATTCAATTTCATTCAGTTTTGGAGATAGTTCACAGATGTTGTAGAGGTATGAAAATCCAAAAGTTCGGTTTATTGGACACAATGATACAACTGATAGCATGAAAACGGAAAGTAATTTAACTTTTTTTTATACTAATCTGGTCGGTATCATCTAAATTATAATATTATGGTGCATTCATGATTGTTGGTTTCTATGCAAAGAATAATCGATACTTTATATATGAAAATCCACATTTTTCATCAATGATCAAAACGTTAACTGGCATTGAATTATTAAAGAAGCAGCATTGTCCCTGAAAAGAAAAAAGGCTTCGTATTTCATTGTTTTTTAGCTTTTACCTTTAAAGAAGTACGTTTTCAGCAAAATCCAAGTCATCATGATATTTTGCATTTATGCTTTTAAGCTGTAAAATATTTCCTGAAAGCAACACGTTTTGGAAGCTTGTACCAATGCGTCAGTTCAACCTTTAGTCGTTCGACCAAATTTCCTCACGCATAATTAAATATGGGAATATAAACTGAATGAAAGTAATTTTAACTGTTAATTAAGTATACTGAATTAGATGACATAATATAATTTCCATCCTTTGAAAGCTGTAAAATTCAGTAGCATTCCAAGTAACGAGAAAATCTTGAAAGCGGATGAGACCGACAATCCACAAAATGTAAAACAAATATGTTGTAATTTCATATACAAGATTTATTAGTTGATGATATTATAACAATCCTTGTTCGGGTCTTTGAACTGTGAAACTGTTAGGGGTTATTACGTATAAGTAGAACGATAAACTTTGACATTTAGCTCTTTCCAGAATCATTTATGCAGTTTGATGGTTACACTGGAGAGAACGGTATCTCGTTTGTTCATAGTTTTTAGAAAGGTGTCAAGATTAATGTGTCAGCTTACATGAATGTATGAAAGGTAACAAAATTCCATGCAGTGTGTTCAAATGCGCGAATTGCAATGTGGTTATGAAATGCGATTAAGAAATTAAATAAGTAAAAGGGGTTGACAAGTTAAAATCAAAATTCATTAATGAAAGTGGTTTTTGTAGACCACAATGCTAAGCATTTAGAATATAAGCTCGTTGATGTTTATCCTTACAATATACATTTCAGAAAACTTCGGAATTTGACACGTCTAAAATGTATAGTGTTTCTCTGTGTGGGGTTTTGCTCTGCTTTGCTGCTGTATCCTTTCTCTCTACAGCCAACTACAGCTAAAACAGCATCTCTATGATCAGTAGTGCACGTAGCTGTGTGGCTAAGCGATCTGTCTTAGATGGTGTCGCAGTTGCGGGTTCGATTCTAGCTGTAATCTGAAGAATTTGTGCAACCCATTTAATGTTTTTTTTGGACTGAGTAAATGAAATGTGTCGCATGGTGGTTAAATAAAATTTAATGCGGA
>JAQIXX010003928.1:0-17825 GCA_034700605.1 Willowsia nigromaculata
TGGAACAAACGTGAGCGCCAACCAAATCTCACCACCAATCGATAGACAATGCTTCAGTGAGTCGATTAGCACTAACACCTCCCTAGCGCTCACGTTTGTTCTGGAGGAAACATGCACCCTCCATGGTATCATCACTTAAGACCAGAGGCGGCCAATATTCATATACGAACGTGGAAAGCGTAATAATTAGGCATTGGATATTGATTTTTAAACATGGTATATATATTCATAACAAAAATTGTAATTTATTGCACAAGGTCTATCATGTTGCTTCTATATTTTACAACAAATGAAAAAGTGAGAAACAGCCGCTGTAACACGCTTCAGTATCAGAAACCTTTAGAAAACAATATGATTGAAGATTTAAAATATATTAGTTGTTATAAAATATAGATGGCTTTTTATTATGACATACCTCTGTACGACTATTATCGTCGAATGTACTATCTTTACACTTCTTTTTGGCCCATTTGTTCAGCATTCTAATTTGTGCGGCATCACAAGAAGGAACAACTTCTGTTATTGATTCCAGAAGTATATTCTGAAATGTTTTATTTAAATCATGACATGAGTAAAAACAAAATGCTGCGATGATGACAAAAATAAGTATGAATTACACATACGAATGTCAATGTTTCCATCAGTGCAACAGGTCTTTCTTTGTTGGTTTCTTTAAAGTAAAAATATGCAATTGAAATTTATTAAAAAACATTCGTGTTCCTTTGTGTAATAAACTTGGGCCAGGGCTTATAATACTAAATGTCATACTTAATAGAAATTACCTAGTTCGTGCCGGATGTCGTTAATTTGTCTAGTTTTATACAGTTTCTGATTGTGTTGGATCCGAACACATGCCGCAATAGCTATCAGTACAACGGTTTTTATGTCATCTCCTGTGAAGCTGGTAGGAAAATATTTCATAAGAATCTCACCAGTAAGCAATTAGATATCTGTATAGATTTCATATTAATGTCATTACTTATTTGTTTGTTCAACAAACTTCTGAGATTCACCAACGCTTAACTTGAATGTTCTTGTGCGCTTGTCTTTTGAAAGAAACTTCTCCAAAATCAAAATCCTTTCAGGGCCTGATGGTGGTCGAAGAATAAATCTCCGTTTAAATCGACTGTAAATGTAAATGTAAAATGCCTTTTAATATCGTAGCTTAGGTTTTAAATTGGAGAGTAAATACTTAAATATTATACCGTAAGAAGGCTTCATCAAGTTCCTGTCCTCGGTTTGTAGCAGCCAATATAAGTACATTTTTGTAAGCCCTTGCACCTTCCATCTCCATAAGTAGCTGATTTTTGGTTCGCCTACTATGCTCAGATTCCTCTTGATTCCTTGATTTCATAATGGCGTCAACCTATTGAATTTAACAATCCTGTCTTAACACAAGGAGCTCCGATACTATTATGAGATGAATTAAAATATATCATTCGACTTTTTGCGTGCCAGTACCTCGTCAAGCAAAACAATACTTGGCGCACACTGCTGAACCACATTCCACAAAGCTTTTATTGATTTCTCTGACTCTCCAACATATTTTGAGAGAATATCTGCAGCTGATACGACAAAGACAGATATGTCGCACTTAATGATTTTTGAAATTTTGGACGCAGTATTGCACATAAGATCTGACTTTCCGATTCCTGGCACTCCAATTAATAAAATGCTTTTTATACAAAGATTTGGATCAATAGCTGTATCCATACACAATGTTGATATAAAAGCACTTTCAATTGCATTTTTTACCGCATCATGACCAATTGTCTCGTCATATGGATCGCCTGGACATACTGTCCTACAAATGTTCATCATATAAGAATGAAGCTCATCCTGACCCACCTGAGCAGGATTGCATTTATGGGTTTTATTAGAGCAACTAATAATTTTTTTCATTGATAACTTATCGGATTGGCTAACATTGTCTTTTTCCAGCCGTCCAGCCGGTGGAAATTTTGAAAATGCCTTTTCGCAGAACTCACTTTCTCCTTCGTTTGGCTTACTACAACTTAAACTTTCCTCAGATTTGTCTCTCCTATGTTCTTTTCTTTTAAGGGGTGTCTCCTTCGATGGGGAAGTGTCACAATTTAAATAAGGAATTTGGTTTTCGGTGTTTAGAAATTTGAAGGGCAATTTCTCCATTATCAATATAAAATTCGATCCTAATTGTGCTCAATATCTTTGTCAGTTGTATTTAAAAAAGCAAATAGTAAAACTTTCGCTTCGAATCGTCACTGAAATTATGTCAATTTGTTCTCACATTTACAGTGCTTTAATGTGGTTCATAAATAAAATGTTATGTAGTGGATACTTTTATAGGCATCTGCTGTGTTCACAACGAATTTTAGCATAAAGCATTGAGGATGAAAACAATGATTGGCAGTATATTATACCTTCAGTTCTTTCGATTAAAAGAAAAACTAAATAAAGCACTTTTTGAAACTGATTAATGAACTTCCGATTAGTTCATTTTTGCAGCTAAGTAATGAGAAAAATTCCAAAGATCTGAAATCCTGCTAGTAAATATTAGTTTCATACTTACTTTTCATTTACTTCGTTTCATTATAGATGATGTGGTCTTCTGGTATGATTTTTGTGGTAATCATGTGACTATTCATATGAAGTGAAATCGAAATTGGTCTGGAATTGGATGGTTAGATGGCATTTTGTTTTGGCAAATCTGGAACCAAGCAACACAGTAAGATGGATATGACACTTGGACATACCTCCACATGAAAGAACGAGAAAGGATTTTTCGACATAAATAATATATGCTCGGGTTATATGACTTAGCAATACAAAAGCTAAATCCATCATAATCTCTATATTTCGCCATATATTTAAGAACTCATGATAAGAATCCTAAATATATGTAACCATACGTCATCACCACATTCATTGATGAACAATAAGGGGTTGTACAATATCAAAGTTTGCAACGAATATTGACTCATAACGCACAGCCTTATAAGAAATTAATGATTTTAAACAAACACAATTAGGATATAATGAAGCCTTGATGTTCAATAAAGAAACATCTCGATAAAACCTGCTAGAAATTTCAGAAAGCACGCAATGCGTCTGGAGGCGCTCAATGGTTAAATCAAAATTTAACCTGAATAAATTTTAGTGCTTGTATTTTTGTGTCGAATGAATTGAGCTAAGGAAACCCTATTCTCCAACATACTTTCCTTTGTGGAGTCAGCTATTTTGTCAAAATATGGCAGGTGCCCACATATGACTTTTCAAGAATCAAATAATGACAGATTCAGTCAGTTGCTCTCCTCTCTCTTAGTCAGGTGCTCCTCCGTCAGTCAGTTGCTCTTCTCTCTCAGTCAGTCGCTCCTCTCTCTCTCAGTCAGTTGTTCCTCTCTTAGTCAGTTGCTCCTCTCACTTTCAGTCAGTTGGTCAGTTGCTCTTCTCTCTCTCAGTCAGTTGCTCCTCTCTCTCTCTCTCAGTCAGTTGCTCCTCTCTCTTTCAGTCAGTTGCGCCTCTCTCAGTCAGTTGCTCCTCTCTCTCTCAGTCAGTTGCTCCTCTCTCTCTCTCAGTCAGGTGCTCCTCCGTTAGTCAGTTGCTCTTCTCTCTCTTAGTCAGGTGCTCCTCCGTTAGTCAGTTGCTCTTCTCTCTCTTAGTCAGGTGCTCTTCTCTCTCTTAGTCAGGTGCTCTTCTCTCTCTTAGTCAGGTGCTCCTCCGTTAGTCAGTTGCTCTTCTCTCTCTTTGTCAGTTGCTCTTCTCTCTCTCAGTCAGTTGCTCCTCTCTCTTTTAGTCAGTTGCGCCTCTCTCAGTCAGTTGCTCCTCTCTCTCTCAGTCAGTTGCGCCTCTCTCTTTCAGTCAGTTGCTCCTCTCTCTCTCAGTCAGTCGCTCCTCTCTCTCTCAGTCAGTTGCTCCTCTCTCAGTCATTTGATCCTCCGTTAGTCAGTTGCTCTTCTCTCAGTCAGTTGAGCCTCTCTCTTTCAGTCAGTTGATCCTCTCTCTCTCTCAGTCAGTTGCTCCTCTCTCTCTCAGTCAGTTGTTCCTCTCTTAGTCAGTTGCTCCTCTCACTTTTAGTCAGTTGGTCAGTTGCTCTTCTCTCTCTTAGTCAGGTGCTCCTCCGTTAGTCAGTTGCTCTTCTCTCTCTTTGTCAGGTGCTCCTCCGTTAGTCAGTTGCTCTTCTCTCTACGTCAGTTGTTCCTCTCTCAGTCAGTTGCTCCTCTCTCAGTCAGTTGCTCCTCTCTCTCAGTCAGTTGCTTCTCTCACTTTCAGTCAGCTGGTCAGTTACTCTTCTCTCACTCTAAGTCAGTTGCTCCTCTCTCTCTCTCAGTCAGTTGCTCCTCTCTCTCTCTCAGTCAGTTGCTCCTCTCACTTTCAGTCAGTTGGTCAGTTGCTCTACTCTCTCTCTCTGTCAGTTGCTCCTCTCTCTCTCTCAGTCAGTTGCTCCTCTCTCTCTCAGTCAGTTGCTCCTCTCTCTTTCAGTCAGTTGGTCAGTTGCTCTTCTCTCTCTCAGTCAGTTGCTCTCCTCTCTCTCAGTCAGGTGCTCCTCCGGTAGTCAGTTGCTCTTCTCTCTCAGTCAGTTGCTCTTCTCTCTCAGTCAGTTGCTCCTCTCTCAGTCAGTTGCTCCTCTCTCAGTCTGTTGCTCCTCTCTCTCAGTCAGTTGCTCCTCTCTCTCTCAGTCAGTTGCTCCTCTCTCTCTCTCTCAGTCAGTTGCTCCTCTCTCTTTCAGTCAGTTGCGCCTCTCTCAGTCAGTTGCTCCTCTCTCTCTCAGTCAGTTGCTCCTCTCTCTCTCTCAGTCAGGTGCTCCTCCGTTAGTCAGTTGCTCTTCTCTCTCTTAGTCAGGTGCTCCTCCGTTAGTCAGTTGCTCTTCTCTCTCTTAGTCAGGTGCTCTTCTCTCTCTTAGTCAGGTGCTCTTCTCTCTCTTAGTCAGGTGCTCCTCCGTTAGTCAGTTGCTCTTCTCTCTCTTTGTCAGGTGCTCCTTCGTTAGTCAGTTGCTCTTCTCTCTACGTCAGTTGTTCCTCTCTCTTTCAGTCAGTTGTTCCTCTCTCTTTCAGTCAGTTGCTCCTCTCTCTCTCTCAGTCAGCTGCTTCTCTCTCTCAGTCAATTGCCCCTCTCTCTCAGTTGCTACTTTCAGTCAGTTAGTAATTTTTAGTAAGTTGCTTCTCTCAGTTTGCGTCAGTTTGAAAAAATTTCCCCACCCACCAAATTCAATTTTGTGCAGCTGTGATGACGTGTGTACTGAACGACCCCAATCGTCTTTGAAAGTAGAGGTTTTACTTGCTTCATAACTTTTGATACCGCATTAAAAGAGATGTGGAAATGGATTCCAGTAAATGGATTCATTTTGCCCTTAGATCTCAATAGATCCGGGTATGAGATATATGAACTATTTTTTACCAAAAAGGCCAAGTTTCGCATATTTTGGCTAATAATTCAAATAAACTGTTCTGTTAAGAATTTAAAGTCTTCCATATGAAATTCAGGTTCAATTTGTATGGAAAAAATGTAGACACTGTGTAATTCTAAATTTTTTAAATGCCATATTAAAACAATTTCATTCAAAATATACCGTAATGGAAGCACATTGTGTGCGTTTTGCATGCATTGTAACGTAATGGGAGGCTTCGTTCGTAAAAACAACAATTCTTGATAAGATGTGCAAGACAAAAAGAATTAATCGGCTAATACCATTTGTAATATTTAATAGTACATTATAATTTTATTTCGATGCACATTTCTTGCTATTTAAGTAAGATATATATAGATTGAATAGGAAATCTGGGATTTAAATAACGACTATAAATTGCTATTACATTTAATGTTATCATATGTGGTAAAGAAATTACATATATTAAGCGTTTAATTATGTCATTGTCATTATTCATTGTCTTCTTAATCATGTACAGGAATAACTTTTACGTTTATGTTTTTCTTAAAAATAATTTACATAAAAATGAACATTCGTACAGAAAATTATGCATACAAATTTGATAATAAAGTATTTTTATGAACTAATCAATTAATTTTAACTTAGAATTTGCATGTTTCTTGGATTTGACTGTTTTATGAATCATGGATTGGTAGAAGATACATTCAGTTTATGGGAATCCATTTAGCCTTCTATTAATTTCAAGCGTGTTGGTCTCAAATTCTGACTTAACCTCCATCAAAATGCGACAAACTAAATCTATAGGGATATTTTTGGCTACTAGTGACACAACAAACACAGATCCGTAGTTTAGTTCTTTAGCAAATTTTCCGATGTCGGAATGGGGATGAACATTCAAGATTTTGCACAAAGCTCTTACCCTATATATTTTTGAACAACACTTGATTGAATGGCAGAGGAGTTCAAGAGTAGTTATGGGAATCAGGATGACAATGAACCACCACAATGTAGCAAAATTAATTACATTCATCTTGTTTGTTACCAGGTAGCATAAAGCATCTAATTTTTCTACGTTTCCGCCAATACCATACGACTTGATTTCACATTTTGTAACTTGCGGAAATGACTTTGCTAATTGGTAAGGCCAATTTTCGTATGGCTCGTTTAGCCAGGAGAATGTGGTATACCCAAAATAAATGTCACCATTCGAGAAAAAGTACAATAACGTAAAAAGTTGACCCACCAGTACCGCAACATTAACAATAATGCATAGTGCATATACATCTGCAAACGGTTTGTGCGATCTTATGTCACTAACGAATCGACTTGCTGACTCAGTAATTATTCTTTCAGTTGTAGTCTCATCCAAAGTTGGATTTTTTAAATCCCTAATAACGTGTGGAAGGGTGCTCCCTTGCATTCTTCGCCACCAAAATCTTCCAACTTGGCACGACACGGCGAATAACAAATAGAGGAAAGGGATGTAAGCATATACCAAATGATGAATTCTTTCAGGTTCAGGGTCAGTTTTTGACATGATGCCCGGCATGAGTTGAAGTTTCGGGTTGTGTGTTCCATGAACTCCTGGTGAACTGGATGAATGTTTTAAGTCCTCAAGCTCTTCCATTTTTGAATATATCCACGTGCCTTAAATCCAATAAAATGTCATAATCATTTTAGTAAAGACTTGAGGATGTTAAAATTATGATGTAAAGTTAAAATAATCATTTCATATAACTTCGGCCAATTGTACCTTGTGACCAGCACACAGAAGTTAAGAGGCGTTCTTTCTCCGGTTGAGTTGTCATGCATTGCATATGCATGCCAAAATAATTGTTTGTGAACGATCCAGCTGCACTAAGTAGGAGAAGATTCGACAAAAAGCGATAAACTAGTTTAAAACTAAATGAATCAGAATTAATTTTAGGTTTCCTAAAAAGCGCCGCTACTTGAAGAATTTGTGACAGCATTTTGATTAAAGGTGAGTGATTTGAGTGATTTAGTGATAATATATTTGTTTTGAAAAAAAATAGTCGAAATCAAAGATGGAGTCTGCTAATGACTTTTCATACATTACTACAATAGTTTAAATTGTAGTATTATGTCATCTACAGATACGCGGTTGACAGCATACTAGGTATAATATATAGTACTGCATTTTTAGGCAAGTTCTTTCAATAAGTGATGTAGTAGCAATCTTAGCACAATGTACATATGATTAAATTCGTTTCATCCTAAGTAAAAACGTAACATAATTTCTCTCGTAGTACTTCATAGTAAATTCATATCCGCACCACGCACCTACTGGTAAAAAGACTGAACGTAAGATTATTCCACTGATGAAAAAAAATCCTATCTAGAAGATGAGATGATGACCAATGCATGCAAAATTTTGCTTTGAAGGAAGGCATCCCGTCCCACTTGACGAGTGGTAAATCTTTCCAGTAGAGATTTGTTTCTGTATTATTATAGCCCATTCAGAAAGTGTCAGCACTACTGTGATATACTTCTTCTTTCCACCCTTTGAATACTTTCCGAGACCATCCAAACGCCATGCCTGCCGTACTTAATTTTTCCTTATAAGGTTATTTTCATTGAAGCACAAAGTGGCTTCTGTTCACACAATCCGAACTAAAGTAAAACAACCGTCCTCTCAGGCGACTCAGCATGCATGCATACGTGTTCCTCAAAGAAGACTTATTTTGCTCTAGTGTGAACTATTATTCCGTATGAAAAAGGGGTGCACATAATGTAATAATGCTTTTCCTTTATGTACTTTCCCATAACTAAAACAAAGAAAGTCATTGTTCTTTTCAGCTAATGTGAACTGAGAACTCTTGCGTACAGCCCATACTTTTAAGTACAAGATTATTATTACACTTTTGTGTTCGAGTGCGCTTCTTGTGTAGTGAGCTGTTCATTCACTCTAAAAGTTTTACTCGTAACAGTCACTAATTGGAGAGAAAATGGAAGCTATTAATAAAGTTAAAGATTTGGCATACAAAAGTGACCAAGAAGAAAGTGATGTCACTTCCTTATCAACAGATACAGCTTATTCAAATCACAGCTACTCCTCAGAGTTCATACGGATAAGTGAAGAAAATGTAAAGGATTCAAACTATCAGGTGATATAATAGTTTAAGATTGAAGAGATTTTGTATCATAACACTATCGTAATTATATTATACTTTGTTTAAAGAATATACGTACACAGGCTTTGCGTTTTGCTTTAATATTCAATTTCATTCTTGCATATATGATTTTAGAATAATGAATCCACCGAAATGGAGCCGGCGTTGACAACTTCACTCCATCCTGGGGATCAAAGTTCAACCTTCAGTTTGTCTTCAAACCAGGTATATATAGTTGTCTGTCTGTTGATATCAGATATTATGCTTAATGAGAGATTATGTATTTTGAAAATGTATTTTGTCCTACTACCAGGTGGAAACTGGAAGTCAAAATGCAGATAATGATCTTATACAGAACCCAGGCTTATCAGATCCACCTATTGATATCCCAACCAGTCTTAGCCTTGAGAAAGAAATGATTCTTCGTTTTTTGGTATGGGAAATTTGTTTGTTACTTTCATTAATTCTGGTCATTCAAATTATTACCTTCCTTCTTTAAATATCTGTTGGAGGTGAATTCTAATATAATATTAATTTTCATCGCAGCTGCATATCCTCTGCGATAAGCTGCTAAAAAGGTTGGGCTTGAATCCTGGTGACGTGCAGAAAGCAGTGATGAAGCTTCTAGATTTCAAACCTTCTCGCAATGCTCAAGTTGACTTTGGTCCCATTTCTGCTTTTGCTGAAGATGTGAGAAAACGTGAAGTACCAGTTCCTAGGAATGCCATAGAATCTCTAAAGGGAAATGTTGCAAATCTACATGTAAATTTGGAAAATTTTGGGGCATACCGAGGAAGACACACATCTTCCACGATTTTTGATGCAGCATCTCTTGTCCTATTTCAAAACGAGGATTGGGCATCAATGTTTAGAGTAGCCACTTTTGCAGAAATGACCGCCGACCCAAGCTTTCGAAAAATTTGTAATGAGTCAAGAACTGAACCACATCAGGCTCTTTGCAGTGCAATTGACGATAGTCAGCACCTTCACCCAGTGACCTGTCACTATCTGAGTTGTCTTCTTAAAAAGCCAATTATACTTCATCTAGGAGCACAGGGCAGCAACACATCATCACTGAAGTTTGGAGGCTGGCATGGTATGCATAATGCTATTCACTTTCTGGAAGTGGACTGGGATATTATACCAGTGTATGCATGCGGCGAGAATGAAAAAGCTGGGAGGTTGATAGTACCCCCACATTCTGGAATACCACGTGTCCCAGTTCGCCAGAATGCTCCAAAAGTGTCTGCAAAATTTGTGAAAATTTCTCAAACTTTTCACTCGACTTGTGACTTCTGCAATAATATGTGTGAACCACGTTGTCCCCATCTGCTTCAAAAGCATTTTGACGCTCAAGCCAGCTTGAAAACACTGATGCAAAGTCAGTCATTAAAATGTGTGCAAAAGACGGGACTCCCAAAAAATTTAATTGACAAGTCTGTTTCTAAACTGCTTCCATCTAAAATAGCAGATAATTTTGTCATCATGTACTCACATGGAAAATGTGATAGTTTGTACAATGCACTTTCGTTCTCCATTAATGGAAACTACAACTTGCAGTTCACCCTCCGAAGAGCAATAGCAGTTGAACTCAAGCAGTTTGGAATGGAATTATTCAAAAATATCGAAAGCGTGGATTCTAAAAGCATCAAAGAATCTGTTTTTTCGACGAGTGCACCTGGAAATGCTCATACCATACTGATTTCTTCTCAAATACTTTCTCGGAGTATACTTGTTTTCAATTACCCTTCTGAGCAGCAACAATTTGTACTTCACGAGCTTGATCCAACAATAACAAGAAAACATGATCCGATTTATCTACTGTGTGCTAATGATGGAAGGTACCAATTAATGGTCCCAAAACCTGATATAAATCATGCAGACATGATACAGACATCCATAAAACTCCCATGTATTTCTAGAGAGCAAGATAATTTTATTTCAAATGCCCACAATACTGTAACATATGAGCGGGAAAAATCAAATGATAAAGATTCAATAATCACAAATGATAATCATGCTCATCACCAGCAAAGTGAAAGTGCTTCCGAAATCCGCAATGCAAATACAAAACGTAAACTTCCTGAGAATGACCAGCCGGAGATCTGCCAGCCCATCGGTAACGTCTCAGAACCGATTATAAAAAAGCATTCTTCGATTTGCGTGAATAGCTCTTATGCTGAAATCAATACAATTGGGAATGAATCCAGATTGTCCATCCACGAATCTACTTCGTGTCAAATTCCTCAGACATACTCAAGCACTCTTGATCAAAATTTGAGGATTGACATAAAAAATGAGGACGACTTCGAATATCATATGAAAGTATTTGAAATCAAAACAGTAATTTCCGGAGTGGAGAAAACCTTCCACTTTGGAAGCGTAAATAAACAAATAGTTGAGGAGCTTAACCTTGAGAAGTACACAATGAATGAAACCAACTCAGCCAAGGACCGTCGGAAAAAAGACAGCAGAATCCTTTACCTGAATATTTTGAAAGATGAAGTCATTAAGATGAAGCATGGCGATTTGGATGGAAACATTGTAAAATTCGTTGAAAGAACACGCTCTCGTGCATTTTGGAAACGTGTGACCCTAAAGCTAAAAAATCTTACACCAGAGCACCTCGCCAACAAGCAAAAAGATATGAGACAATTTCAGGAAAATAAAATCAATCGACATTTGACTCAAGATGCTTTACTTGCACTCGGGTTTCCTGATAATATAGTTTCAAAATATGCCGTAAACTCCGAAGATATTCATGGACAACAGGCGAAACAACGGAACGTTTTTCGGGGAATAAACAAAAAAATAAAGGATGCTTTAAATACCGAAAAGAAGGATCCAAGCACGTATCCCATTTACTCATCTCTCTCTACAAGCTGCGAATCAAGCAGACAATCTCAGGATTCCCTTAACTTATGTCCACAACCGACTGATGATATTAATATCCAGGCAGAGAACCATTTGTCGGACGTATTATTACAAGGTACCAATACACTATAAATATGCTAAAGTTCTTTTTTCATCTAAATGTGCTAGAACCTTATTTGTAAAAAGGTAAATTCTTTTCTCATTTCTCAAGGAAGTGACAGCATGCGGGATTTAGAACTTGATCGAACAGATGTGCATGAGCAACCCATGACTGACGTTACGAAGAAGCAGTTGGAAACCAATATTGATGCCCGCTTGGAAAATCACGTCGAAGACATTGGGAGAAAGTTCAAATTAACTATTGAATCCAATGCATGCGAAGGTACATAAATGAAAGCAAAGCTGTACATAACTATATTTGTAAATCTTTTGACAATGAATTTGAAGAAATATCCAATATGTGAGTTTACTGAGTTCATATTATACACACTCTATACCCCGATCATAAGACTAAATTATTTTCAAACCTTCTCAACCTTCAATCTTCTCTCCCAGTCGCGCATACGGAGAGGATTCTCAAATACATGAGGAATATTAATTCCAAAATTTCAGCTGTATCAATTAATACATTGTGCAAACAAGTCACGAATCAAAGCGAGTTCCACATGGGGTTTCAACACTATAGTAGAGTTGAGCATTGTGGGGCAATGGTCCTCTTGCCACGAACCATTGTCTTGCAATATTTTTAGTTGGCATTTTTTACCAGTGATGCTCCATGTTAGTAGGCTTTACACATTTCAAATTGTAGATCCGTTCAGTAATTCAACAAATTTATTTATTTTGGAAAAACACTATATAGCTTTGTTCCGTAGAGGATAGATTGGCACCTACGTATAGCAATCCGTTTGAAAAACGAAACCAATTTGTAAGGGGTAAATTGATTGACATTAAGAATTGGTTTTCGTTCACGTACACCAGGGAGCGCACAAAAATTTGAAATCTTGAATTTGTAAGTTAAAGCCTTGACCAATGTGAACATTTTCATTTCGGAATTATTTACTATTTAATAATTTAGTTGTTAGTGTAATGGGATGAATCCTACTGATTTATTATATTAGCTAATGAAAACCGTTTTATTATACTAAAGCATTTTTAAACGCATCCGGACGATAACAGAAACCGTTACAGCGAAAAACACAGTTAATTATAAAAGGAGCTTGGCTTTGACAATAGGTACTATCAATAGGTACAAGAACACAATTAAGGGTGTTGTGAATGCATTTGAGGGGGGTTTGAATACATTCGAGGGGGGTTTGAATACATTTGAGGGTGTTGTGAATGCATTTGAGGGGTTTGTGAATGCATTTGAGGGGTTTGTGAATGCATTCTGGGGGTCGTGAAACATTTTTAGGGTTTTCAATAAGTTGGGGGTCGAAAATACTAGTTATGGGGTTTGTGGATACGTTTCATTAATTCATTAAGTTTCAGCAAGCTTCGTGTTTAAAAAATTATTTCTCAAAAAACGGTGTTCCCACTTTCAAAAATATTAATCGTTTTTTTAAGGTTTTGGCATCAGGCGTGGCTTATTAGGTAACATGGGGCGTAATGAGATTTACTAGAAAAAAATGAGAGGCGCCAAAACACTTGCTTTTAGTACGATAGTATTCATGATTTTAGCTTATCACTTTAGTTTTGTCATATACACTATGCATTGAATGTACACGCATCCGCATACATCGGACCTACTAATTTAAGTTTTAGTTGGTAGGGTTTTGATTTGAAATCGTATAGTTTTTAATCTCTGGAGTTTTTATATGCATTTTACAAACGAATAAGTAAAAAATGATTCCACAAACACTACTTACCAAGTAAATAACTCTTTTGTAGAGAAACGAAAAAAGGCGAATACGCCCGACTCTATCGGTGCAATATTGTGATATGATGCAATCAATCTCGAAGTGGATAAATTGAGTTTAGAATGCTTTAGTTGGGAACTGAAATATTAAGTTACTGTAAATTTCATCTCCATAATATATTTTGTTCTTGATTTAATTTTTTAGACGACTGGATCAACTTTCTGTCAGAAACAAATTTGCCTCTCTCCGTAATTCTCCATGATCATTTCTACGGATCTAATTTGTTAAAAAATGTCATAAGTCAGGTGTCTGTGTTATCAGAACGCATTATCTGTTCTGATAACCTCATTCCAACCACTCCAATTTTTGATGACGAGGACACATCAATATGCTCAGACAATTTTTCGGCGGTGACTGAAAACGTCGATTTGGAATTGGGCTCAAATATGAATGTTTCCAGTCGAGATATAAACACTCCCACACAACCATCAGACCCGATATGTAGTGATGATGATCCACAGGTAGTGGAAGAAAAAATTTTATACGAAACAGATGACGAATACTTAACAGCAGACGAGTATCAGCAGGATGAAAGCGAGCTATATGATTACAATCAGAACGATGATAGTTATGAAGGTAACCTAAATGACTTGAGCCAATCAAGTGAGCATTACCAACATGGCTCTTCCCTTGACGAGGAACATGACAAGCATGACAATGTACAAGATGCCACAAAATCCCAAGCTTCTGATGTGATAAGTGAAAATTCAAGTGACACATTTGAGTTGGATGCGTCTGAGACATCGGAGGGTTCTGAAGACAGCTCGAGTGAACCTCATGGTCAGTTACATAATAAAGAAGTTAAAAACTTCAAGAAAGATATTTTGTTGCTAGCAAAATCTATGAATGTGCCTGATGATGTTCTAAGTTACAAACCTCCGAAATGCTTCAATGTAACCATTCCGTCATTTGCAGTCGAACAAATGTTTAACTTCTCGCTTGGTAAATTTGAACCACAAATGTGGGCTGGGGTCTTTGACATATTTTTCAATGAAGTTCAAAAGTGCTGCTCGTTTAATGCAACAAAAGCTCCTAAAATATTAAAAGGACATATTTTCACAAATCTTAAGGGGCGATGCGGGTGTGGTTTAGAATTTACGGGAAAGATTTCGTTACCACCAACAAAAGGTAATGAATTACTAGTTGAAGTTTTAAGTAAAGGAAGATTTGAACTTATTCAAGAACTTCCAACTGGGAGGCAACTGCGAGGTTTAGCTAGGAAGAAAGTTGCTGAAATTTTGAAAATTCACAAGGCTAGTAAAGTTTTAACCGACAATTTAGCATCTACGACGTGGTATCGCCGTTTGCATAATAATTATTCTCAACGGTCACTAGAATCCCTTCAGGTCGCTAGACATGAGGCAAAGCATAGTTCTGTGCACCTGAATCAGTTTGATGATATTGAAATGTTTGCGAAGGATTGCGTGGAAAATGATAAAGAGAGCAAGAAAGTAAAAGGGTACATACAACGGCGGGTTTTCACAGCCGGGAGTGTTCACATTCAAATGTATACAGAGAATTCTTTGAAACTTCTATTAAACCTTCAAAAGCAGCACAACACAATCCTTTTCTTTGATGCATCAGGCTCGGTAATTACAAAAAGTAAGAAACTTCCGGAGCAAACACTTTTATACGTTGGAATGGTGAAAGCAGGAGACCACGTTTTCCCATTAGTGGAAGCGCTGTCACAAAAAGGAAGGGCTGTGGACATTAGCGACATATTTGTAAATGTCAGGGTTGACATGGCCAAGCTCACAACTACTAATAGACCACTAGTAAATGTAGCTGTTTGTGATTACAGCTTTGCAATGATTCATGGTCTTCTACGGGGTATAAATTGCATGACTTTAAGGGATTATCTCTACAAGTCATTTAGCGTTTTACTAAAGAAAACCGATTTAGAAGCCGACCGATCAGTTATATTCGTATGTACAGCTCATCTCATGCATTCATTTTCAAGGTTAGTTAGAAAACATTTTCCCCAGCCATGCCACAAGGTAACACGGAAGATAGCAATTAGTAGCTTAGCACGTCTGCAAGAATGCAGGGAATTATCAGAATTTCTTCGTGTTTCACAAAGCATTTGTATGGTTTTTGACAAGGCAGATATAACAGCACATGACCTTGAATATCACAGGTCAAATCTCTTAAACACGTATGATTCAGAGGTTGTAGAGAACAGTGAATTTGTCGATTTAATGACAGATGATTACAATGACACATATTACAAAAAATTACGGGAGTCTTCCCCATTCTTTCAAATATTTAGGGAACTGCGACGAAGGGTGTCTTTGAATGAAGATGGGGAAACACAATCTAATCCGTTTCTTAATTCAAAAGTGGTAGATTTACTTGAATGCTACTATATTCCATACATTCCACTGTTTTCAGCAATGATGTTATTTGAAACTGGAAGGTACGACGAGGGTCGGATAGCTAATAGTTTTGTAGAGGCGGAGTTTAATTTCATCAAAAATATTTATCACGACACAGGTAGGAGCTCCATTAATGATTTCGTGCGTAAAAATCACGGGTACCATATAGGTAGGATTAATAGTGTTTTAAATAATTCACAACAACGTAACAAAAAGAACCTAAGTACCAGGAAAAAGAAAAATATCGCAGATGATGAGGATATGTGTCATGAAGAATCCATGTCTCAGGAAAGATGGCATAAAACATCCAAGCGTTCAGGGGAATCAAAATATTTACGATCTCGGAGTAAATTTAATCTTTTTAAAGAGAAAGCCACAAGGGTGAACAATGATGAATTTGACAAATGTATTAGCGATGTCATACAAAATTTTATGGAAGGACAACTTCATTTATCAGGTTAAACTACTGTAACTTTTGATTACCGATTTAATTATCATGGCAGATATTGATGTTAAAACCACACAATATATTGGGATATTAGATTTGTTATTTATAAACAATCTTTTTATTTTACAGATGACACCAACGAGAATTATAGCTTTCCAGATGTCCAGCGAACTTCGTTCACACCTCCTCCCGTACACCGGGAAAACGAAGAATGTGAAACCTTCCCGCATCCATCACAAACAGAAGCAGTTGTGCAAGTGAATTGCAACAACGATCCATCTCCTCCAACCACGGAAAATTCAGAATTGTTACATAATTACTTCGCGGTAATACTTGATAATAACAGCAGTCCAGATTTCTGGCTGAGTGCAAAACATATTTCACAATTGTGCATGCTAAATCAAGATGTATGCATTGAGCAAATGGATTTTTACCTTGAAACTTTGAGGAGAAAGTGTAACCCAAATCAAGTGCAAATATTAAGACCGCATTACGTGTCCAAAGAATTAAGTTCTAGCCCAGAAAAAATGGAGTATGTATGGACATCCTCCAGAACTAACCCGGATTTTCCGGAGGATCCACTTGGTCGTGAAGTTGAGGATAAGGTTATCCGTAATGACGTTTTATTACTACATGCATTGCGATACCAAAACCACTGGGTCTTGTTAGGGATCGATCCTATCAAACATAAGTGTGTTATTTTCAATTCAAGTCCTGCTTCAAGGTTTATGGGTCCAAAGTTGGCGAGAGAAATAAAAAAAGAGGCGTTACCATTTTTTCTACCAAAAAATGCTAACATTTCCAAATTCTCAGTTCGTCATTCGCAAAGAATGGGTATTCAGGATGACAGCCACAGCTGCGGGCTTTACACAATGCAAGCCGCAAAAAAAATTGTATTGACACATAATCTTAATTGTGTCGTGAATAAAATTGACGATGTACAGAAACTAAGATATGATGTAGCTCGAGAATTTTTAGCCACGACACCTAATGGCAAGGGCGTGCTTAGGGAAGCTGGAGAAAATAATGAGCTTCTATTAAGGGAGGTACTTAAACATGTATTGCCCCAATCAGAACCTGAGCCATATTATTAAGATATGTTTTCAATTGTGATTAAACTGTGAAAGTAATATAAACTTAAGGAATTAGAATTTTTATGCTACAAACAATGAAGTTCAAGCCATTATGGTGAATAGGTATAGACATTTTTTGTACATTTTAATCCATGTAGTAGTAATGTAAATCTTAATGTGTTATTTGAGAGAAATAGTAGAGTGTCAGTACCATTGATGCATAAATACATTGAATGGTTTAAATAATATGCTATTCATGGTCATAATCAAAATTTCTAAGAAGAAAGTGGAAAGATTTATTAATATTAAATTTATTAAAAATAAAACTTAGTCTAAAATAACCTAAACACTATTCATTATTTACCAAACACATCTTATGTCGTATAAAATGTTTTTAAATAAATTCTGACGCATGTCAGTTTGAAGCATAAATATTTTACTCCTAACATGAGAAATTTTCATTTACAAAATTACATTCATATTGACAGAGTGACTAGGTTTAGTTTCAAATCTGTATCCATGGAGGGTGCATGTTTCCTCCAGAACAAACGTGAGCGCTAGGGAGATGTTAGTGCTAATCGACTCACTGAAGCATTGTCTATCGATTGGTGGTGAGATTTGGTTGGCGCTCACGTTTGTTCCA